>OVBE01002880.1:0-28690 GCA_900406425.1 Iberis pinnata | reverse complement strand
GGATATGGAGAAGAGATGGACGATAGTTGTTCGGCAGGCTGGTGAATGAATGGGGCGTGCTTTTGGCATTGCTTGCACCGCCGCGCGTACTCCTCGCATTCTTTTACCATAGTTGGCTAGAAATATCCTAACCGTTTTATTTTCAGAACTAGAGTCCTTCCTGGCGAGTGTGACCCGCAAAAACCTTCATGAACTTCTGTTATGATGGTTAATGCTTCTTCGGGTCCCACACACACAAGGTAAGGCCCAGCAATACTGCGTTTATAGAGGAGTCCGTCGACCATACAAAACTATGCACTTCTCACTTTCAGCTTCCGCGCCTGCCACTTGTCATCCGACGTTTTTCCCGTGGTAATATATGCTTCAATAGGTGTTCTCCAATCTTGGTTTTCCTCGCCAAAATCTCTTGGTACTTGCGCGTCGACCACGTCAGCTTGCTTGACCTTAGGTGAGTCGTCGACATTTGAGTCGGGAATGGAGCCATCAGATCTTGTGTTTCTTGCAGGTACTTGCTCGGTGTCAAGCCGACTGCTCACAAGATTTCCTTTTTCATTGGTGGCTCCACCCAATTCGATGTCATCATCCTCCTGGTCTACTTCTTCATTGTCGATTTGATCCGCCATGTCTTGAATGTCTTCGTTCAATCCAGCTTCAGGGTTGGGCTCATCGCTAGTCGGTGTGAGGTTCCCTTCGGCGACCTGGTCGAGATCGTGGATAGTTCTCGCTGGTTCATCCCTGGGAGTTTGTTGAGAGCGCCTTTTCATTGATCGCGTATGTATCGCCATGGTTTTTCTGCAACAGTTATGCTTGGTGCTTCGATAGTCTATAGTGTTATCATCCTTCGCACAAGCGGATCGGATGTCGATGCTAGCGCAACCAGCGCATCAGCCAAACTATTCTCACCTCGCGGGACTCTCGTCAATTCTAACAGGTCGAATTAACTTATGAGTCCTTGAACGACTTCTAGGTAAGCTCCCATTATATCGTCTTTTGCC
The DNA here is from genome assembly GCA_900406425.1 of Iberis pinnata. Lineage (NCBI taxonomy): Eukaryota > Viridiplantae > Streptophyta > Magnoliopsida > Brassicales > Brassicaceae > Iberis > Iberis pinnata. The sequence goes on along the minus strand of OVBE01002880.1, from coordinate 27,695 downwards.
TCGTATTCTCCGCTGATCTGACTTGCTACGAGTTGAGAGTCACTTTGATCTTGGAGGTCTTTAACACCAATTCCTAGGGCCAGTCTCAAGCCGGCAATGAGTGCTTCGTACTCCGACTCGTTGTTTGAAACATTGAACGCGAGTCTGTACGACTGCTCGATCACCTCTCCTGTTGGGGATTCTAGCCGCACCCCGACTCCGGATCCCGATCGCGTGGACGAGCCGTTGACTTGAAGCCCCCAAACCTGATGGGATGCCGATCCCTCCTGGACCCTAATTGGTAGCTCGACGAGGAAATCTGCTAGCACCTGCGATTTTGTGCTTAACCTTNCGATTTTGCGCTTAACCTGTTTCGATACTCGATGTCATACTCACTCAATTCTATGGCCCATTTGACCATCCTTCCGGATTGGTTTGGACCATGGAGAATTGTTCGCAGTGGCTGCATTGTCATCACCACAATCGAGTGAGATTGGAAATACGAGCGTAGCTTTCTTGCCGACACTATTACGGCAAGAGCCAATTTTTCGGCCATCGTGTATCTCGTCTCGGGGGAGACTAAACTTTTCCTGACATAAAAGACAGGTCTTTGATTGGTCTCATCCTCTCTTATTAGCACTCCGCTTACTGTGATGGGAGATACCGCTACATACAAGTATAAGGTTTCTACCTGCACGGGTTTTGCCAATACCGGTGGGTTGGCGAGATAATTCTTCAGCTCGGAAAACGCATTCTCGCATTGATCGTCCCAAAGAAAACGTTTATTCCCCTTCAAGAGTTGAAAGAAAGGCAGACATTTGTCAGTTGACCGTGAAATGAATCTGTTTAGAGCAGCGATCCTTCCCGTCAAGCGTTGGACTTCCTTCAGCGTCTTTGGTGACGACATCGAGAGAACTGCTGTTATCTGGTTCGGGTTGGCTTCTATTCCCCTCTTGGTTACGAGATAGCCTAAAAATTCTCCAGAATTCACCGCGAACGTGCATTTATCTGGATTTAGCTTCATTACGAATTGATTAAGAGTCTCGAAGCATTTGCCGAGATGCTGAATGTGTTCATCTTTCACCAGGGATTTTACCAGCATGTCATCGACGTAAACCTCCATGGTTTCACCAAGTTGAGATGAGAACATCTTATTTACCAATCTTTGATATGTCGCTCCCGCATTTTTCAATCCAAAGGGCATAACTTTGTAACAGTAGATTCCCCTATCAGTTATGAAGGATGTTTTCTCTTGGTCTTCCGGATTCATAAGAATCTGGTTATATCCAGAGAAGGCATCCATGAAGGAGAGTAACTGATTTCCCGCTGTCGCTTCTACCAATCGGTCGATGTGAGGGAGCGGGAAACTTTTTTTTGGGCAAGCTTTGTTAAGATCTGTGAAGTCGACACAAATCCTCCACTTCCCATTCTTCTTTTTCACCACCATGGGGTTGTTAACCACTCAAGGTAGTGTACTTCTCTTATCGATCCGTTCGCTAGAAGTTTTGACACTTCGTCGTTCACGGCCTGAGACTTATCGGGATCGAGTTTCTGCCTTTTCTGCTTTATTGGTTTGAAAGCCGCATCGACATTCAACCGATGTGAGATCACATCAAGACTTATTCCCGGCATATCGCTGGTTTTCCATGCGAAGGTTTGCTTATTTTTCCGCAGAAATCGAATCAGCTCGCGCATCAGTTCCCCCTTCAGTTGGGATCCTATGACTACTTACTTTTCTGGATCTTGTGGGTTAAGAGGGATCTTCGTGGTACGTTTTTGTGGATCTTTCTCTTCGTCGTCCTCCGGTCTTGAAGTTATTGGATCATCGCCAAACTTCGGACTCATATTTTCTTCTTCGAAAGAAGAATCCGAGCCCTTTAGTTGCTATCGAACCCTGGACTTGACGCCAGCCATGTGGCATATTCGAGAGTTCTTCTGACTTCCATGGAGTACTCCGATACCGCCTTTCGCCGGAAACTTCACACACTGGTGATACGTGGACGGGACAGCCCTCATTTCGTGGAGCCAAGGGGTTCCCAAAATGATATTGTAAGCTGCCGGTCGATCCACCACGGTAAACTCAACGATCTTATGGACCCCTTGTGCAGACACTAGGAGTCTTATAGTACCGAGCGACATTTCTGTCGCTCCACTAAATCTTGTTAAGGGAGTCGGAGGACCCCTTACTTCTGTACTATCGAGTCCCATTCGTTTGAGCGTCTCTAGGAAAATGATATTGACGGTGCTTCCTGTGTCGATCAAAACTCGCGATACCTCACAGTTTGCCCCGACATCGAGTTCAACGACTAGAACGTCATCGTGTGGCGAGTCTAGGTGGGAGGTGTCTTGTTCAGTAAATCTTATCTCACTTCCGGGATCCGGAGTGTGTCTTGCTTTGCCAAATTCTGCTTTTCTCACAAATGACTTCACCGAAGAAACTTATTCTCGGCAATGCCTTGATCCCCCCATGATAAAGTCTATACTCTTCTTTTGGGGTGCCTTCGCGGCTCCTCCTCGTTCTGGACTCCGAGCCCTTTTTCTCGCAGGGACCTTTGTGTTCTTCTCAGGGGTTTCCATCTCACGAACAATTGCCTCCAGGTCGATTCCTCCTTTCAGCTCTCCTTTAGCAAATTTCTTGCTAAGAAAATTCTTTAGCTTGAAACATTCGTGCGTGGCATGGCCGTTACACTTGTGTAACTCACAGTAAGCATCTGGGTCGCGTCCCAGCATGCGCGGTCCGTCTTTACTCTCCTGCTTTCGCCCTCCTTTCTCCACACTATACGAGTGAGAGCCTTTAGATCCTCCTCGGAATTCTTTGCCCACCTTCTTCTCAAACTTTTTCGGCAGGAATATTGGTTTGGAAGCTCCTTTTACGACTTTAAACTTCTTAGAGAGAGCAACCTTTTTCTTCCTCGGCAATCATCCAATTCGTGGAACGATGAAGCGCATCCTCAATTGTTTCCGGCTTGTGGATTATCAAGTCGAAATGGAATGGGGACTCATGCCAGAGTTCGTGCTTAAGTGCAGCGAGTGCTGTCGACTCACTTACACCGGACACCTTTGCTTTAACGGCCTTGAACCCCTCGATAAAAATCCTAAGCGATTCATTTGGACCTTGACTTAAAGTCCATAGGTCGGCATCCGAGGTTCCTTTGTCCATGAAAATGGAATAGTGCTTCAGGAATGTCGTCGACAATTGCGTGAAATTGTCGATCGATTCCCCCTCGAGATGGGAGAACCACTCGAGAGCTGATCCTGTCAGGTTTTCGACGAAGAGTCTGCAATATCCTGCATCTTTCTCTTCTTCGCTAAAATGGGCTCGGGTGACGGCAATCCTGAAGGCTGTCATGTGTGCCTTTGGGTCCGTTTTCCCTTCATAAGTAGGGAGTCTCAGCTTGCCGGTGTCTCTTAACCGCGCGTTCGCAATACGCGCAGTGAAAGAAGTCCTCTCTGTTTCCGCGATCACACGATCAATCTCCGGGGCCGCGCTGGCAACTCGGTGGACCTTTGATGTCACCGCGAGGAGTTCGGCATTTGCCTTGTTGATAAATCTTCGGAGCGCGTCGTACTTGCGATCTCTCTGTCCATGCGAACCCCTTCCCAGGTTTTTGCCATCCATCCTTACGGAGCTTGGAGTTTGCAGCTTTCCCGTGTCTCCCGGAGCTCTTTGGCTTCCAGCTCTCTGATTCGCATCTAGCAAATCGTCGCCTCGCCAGTACCTGTAGGAGCATCAGCTCGTCGGTTCAGATCGACAGGATTGCCAGCTCCCCGGTTCGGACCCGTAGGAGCGTCAGCTCTCCGGTTCGGATCTGCAGGGTTGCCAGCTCCCCAGTTCGGACCCGCGGGGAACTTAGTTCTCCTGTTTGGATCGGCATGATTGCCAGCTCCCCAGTTTGGACCCACATGGAAGTCAGTTCCCCTGTTCGGATCGGCAGGATTGTCAGCTCTCCTGCTTGCGTCCAGCGAGTTCTCGCCTCGCCAGTTCGGACCTGTCAGGTCACCAGCTCTCCGATTCAGGTTTAGAGAACTGTCAGCTCCCCGGTTCGAACCCGTAGGAGTGTCAGCTCTCCCGTTTGGATCAGCAGGAGCACCAACTCTCCGATTCGGATCTGCAGGGGCATCAACTCTCCAGTTCGGATCCGTAGGGGCATCAGCTCTCCAGTTCGGATCCGCAGGGGCATCAGCTCTCCAGTTCGGATTCGCATGATTGCTAGCTCTCCTGCTTGCATCCAGCGAGCTCTCGCCTCGCAATTGGACCCGTAGGATCACCAGCTCTCCGATTCAGGTTCGGATGAACATCAGCTCTCTGGTTTTCATCCAGATTGCTGATACCTCCGTTCCCACCACCTCCTGGGTTCTCCGGGGTTAGTACCATCAGCGCGGTTCTCCCTATCGGGCTCGTCAAGGCTCCTAGGCGAACCTCCAGATCGGACTGGACATTTGTTAGGGTCACGAGCCAGGTTGTCACGTGCTTTTCATGGCTATTGAAGCGAGCAATGAGCGCGTCGCTCGATTCTTTCTGCTTTTCGGCAGATGCCACTAGCGTCGCCAGCATCAGCTTCAGCTCCGCCAGGGAGTCCTGGTTCACCACCGCGGCCACCTGGTTGACTGCATCAACATGCTGACTTCCGGTTGGAGAATCTGATGGTGTCTCCATTCTTTTTCTGGGCAGAGTTAGTGTTCTTCAGCGATTTCGCCGGAGTGTTATCTTCTCTCCCCACAACCGGCACTAAAATGTGAGAGCTGAAACTCTCACACCGAAAAGATATAATATTTACGGAAAATTTACTAAAAATATGTGTTTATTGCTGAAATTTTCTGGATTATAACTTTGCTAAAGTTTACAAAATGAAAAAATGAGAACCCCCTACATGAGCACCCCCCCTATATTTATAGTCAAACCCGCATTTATGAGGCCTCTTAATGGCATTCATTGCAGAGATTCTCTTTTAGATCCTCTGCGTAACCGCCGATTTGGCCATAAATGCAGCGTGATTCGCAGAGGTGGGTGTGCTGATTCGCGGAGGTGGGTGTGCTGATTCGCGGAGGTGGGTGTGCTGACTGCTTCTGTCCGCGCCGAAACTGTTCCCCTCATCAGCGGATTCACTAGCACATTCACCAGCACATTTCGTCAGCACATTTCGCCAGCACATTTCGTCAGCACATTTCGTTAGCACATTTCGTCAGCACATTTCGTCATGGGCTTATTTTTCCGAAATGGGCTTAGGAGGCTCAATTACCTGTCGGACCGGGTAAACTTCTAGAAACCCGACCCGAGGGAATTTATACTCCCAAAAGAAGGATCTTCAATCTAAATGTTTGTGTTATATAACTTGTTTGTGTTTGCTATCTGTTTTAATCTAAATTTTTGTGTTTGTGTTTGTGTTTGAATCTCAATGTAGTGATTGAGTCTCTGTCTTGTATTGTTTATGTTACTAATGTGATTGAGTTTTAAGTTTGTTTCCGTTAAAACATTAACATGATTGCACATAAGGATGAGTCTCTGTCTCGTGTATAATGTGTAGAAACTAATGAATTAAAATGCCTAATTTTCAGAATCTCATATCTTTTGAGATGAGTAAGCAGGAGCATGTGAATCAAAGTATGAGAGATGTCTTCCTTAAGTCATGTTCTTGTTCTTTTTGTCTTGCTTAAGTTCTTCTCTTGATTCCATTTTGATTCTAGTTTGATTCACAAGATGTTGTTTTAAGTTTGATGTCTTGGTCTTGTGATTGAGTCTCTAGATTTTAGTTTGATGTCTAGTTTGATGTCTATGTCTTGATTCCATTCTGATTCTAGTTTTAAGTTTGATGTCTATGTCTTGATTCCATTCTGATTCTAGTTCTAAGTTTGATGTCTTTGTTTATAGTTTGATTGATTCTCTATTGTTTATAGTTTGATTGATTCTCTATCTTTAGTTTCTCTAAGTCTTTTGTTTCATTTGCTCTTGTTTTCCTGCAGTTAAAGAGAACAGAGTTGGTGCTAGTTCCATTTACGATATGAACAAAGAAAAGAGGTGAAGAAGAATTTAGAAGAGGAAGAAGAATTTAGATAAATTTAGAAGAAGAATATGTAATTTTGTGATTGTTTTTGTTTTAAGAAAGAAGAAGAATTCATATGATTTTATTAGAACCTTCAAAGAATTCTACCATTAGAGCCATAAATCTTAAATGGATTCTTGATTCAAAAAGTTTTCTAGTTTATTATTAGTTTAATGTTAAGAACCACTAAGTGTGGTTCTACCATTGTACATGCTCTTAGGTGTAAACGCTCTTCTTGCGCTCGGTGTAGAGGTCGATTCAGAGTATAAGCAAGTGAAGCCACCGATTAGAACACCAATATTTGTGGTATATTTCGATGAAATTAAATGGCATTTTTCTTAAAATAAAGAGATATTTTCTTAAAATAAAATAATATTTATGTTGAAACATAGGGGAATTTTTTTGAAAATTTTAAAAATATATATCATAAATATTATGTATTATACATTTTTTGTAGAATTAATTTACTAGAGATTCTAAGATGGTAAACTAATTTTAATACTCCCTCCATTTCTGAAAGGAGGATGTTTTGGAGTTTTTACGTAGATTAAGGAAAGCAACTTTTTCTTTACTTTATGCCTTACTTTTAAAGTGTTTTCACCTAAAACATCATCTATTTAGAAACAAAAATCATTTCTAAAACATCCTCCTTTCAGGAACGGAGGTAGTATATCTCAGTTAAATATTTTTGTCTTTTTAAGTTTAATCTTTAAACCATAACGAAACATCAAATTAATTTGTCAAAAAAATTTTGATATACACATTTTTTGGATTTATGTAGGGCATCCAAAAATATTGGACTGACACTGATAGAGGCTCTTTAAGGTCTGGTTTTTGGTTCAGTGAGGTTTCACTTCCTACACTCTGTTGAAGGATTCTTCTGGAGCTTTGGCTTGCTGACATCCGTCTTTAGTTACTGCTTCGCTTAGCTTTAGATTGTTGGCTTCATCTGACAGTTGGTGGACATCATTGTGGTCGTCTCTTTTGTTTGTATTCTCTAACGATCGAGAGTTTTTGGGCCTCTTGCTCTTTAAGCTTTGTGACATCTAGGTTGTTCCAAGTTAAGTCCGAGATAGTTATTTATCCTTTTCTTTAGTATCGCTATCTTGGTTGATGTTTGGTTGTTTTTGGAGGCTAATTTTTTTCTTTTCTTTTTTTGATAAAGTGGTTAATTTGTTTCACCGACTTAGTTTTTGGTTTTGTTTTCCTTTTATCGCATTTGTATATGACTATGTAATTCTTTTGCATTTCAATCTAATAGACGTACAAAAAACATCGAAATCAAAGTAAAACCAAACCAAAATGGAAAGCTATTTACCCAAATAAAGTTTAATTCGACGCTATGTCGGGTTGTGGGATTTTAATTGGGCCATAGTCTTTTCAAGAATCAAGAGGGAAATTTAGGGCTTATATGTAATTTCAATATATAAATAGTGAATTTTGATAATATTTAAACCAGTTATTAAATTTCATATATGGAATCTACCAATCAGATAAGTATGCAAAGTAGATGAAGGACTCAAACAGAGCCTAAAGAAGCTGTCTGAAATTCATAACGAGAGAGGGGTTGACACATACCTCGATTTACGTGAGTGTTTTTACTTTGTATATATGGACACAACATACGGTTCAGTTGGCCCGACACTACAATTTGGAGGAAGCAAAAGTCAAACTTATCTAATGTGAGAAGTCCAAGACAAACAAGCCATTAAACCACAAACACTTCTCACGTGAGTGTTTTAGTAGGTCAAAAACAGATAAACTAACACCCGCGAGAAGCCCATGACAAATCCTGCCCAAATCTCTTAAAAAAGCAAGACTCAGACCCGGTAGCCGAAACAGGCTAAATACCACCCGCAACGAAGACACGTGGACCTCCCAGTGTATGACCCGCCAATTTAAGTACCTCTACTTCTATAAATAGAAAGCAGATCCCCACTTAGAAAGGGATCGAAAAGAAGACAGAAGATCGGGAACACTATATAAATACTCATGTAGAAAGAACACTACTTAGAATCGGGAACTGCCTTGTCAAGACTCCAAGTAATCCTTAAGTCGCCTCGTCGACCTCTCAAAGAATCTTTTCCTCTTTCTCTAAGTCGCCTCGTCGACCTCTGAAGAATATCTTCCTCTTTTTCTAAGTCGCCTCGTCGACCTCTCAAAGAATCTCTTCCCCTTTCTCTAAGTCGCCTCGTTGACCTCTCAAAGAATCTCTCCCTCTTTCTCTAAGTCGCCTCGTCGACCTCTCAAAAAAAATCTCTCCACCTTTCTCTATGTGGCCTCGTCGACATCACAAAGAATCTCTTCCTCTTTCTCTAAGTCGCCTCGTTGACCGCTCAAAGTTCTCTTCCCATTTCTCTAAGTCGCCTCGTCGACCTCTCAAAGAATCTCTTCTTCTTTCTCTAAGTCGCCTCGTCAAGACCCCCTCGACCAAATGACCGCCTCGTTAAGATCCTTCTAAACCGATGGATTGCCTCGTCAAGACCCCTCTCGAACAAATGACTATCTCGTCAAGACCCACTTGACCAAAGGACCGCATCGTCAAGACCCTTCTCGACTAAAGAATTACCTCGTCAAGACCCTTCTCGACTGAAGGACCGCCTCGTCAAGACCACTTTCACCTAAAGAATCACCTCGTCATACACTGAAAGTTCTTCACCTAATATTCATCTCAACACCGATCCACCTTGTAATAAGATCATAGCTGAACTTCATTCAAGACAAACATCCAATCAACTCGGCTAAGTGAAACGCCCGAAAAATATCTTTGAAACTATCAAAGATCAGCATGACCATGTTAGGCAGAAAAAGTGCGTGACCGGATCAACAAACGTAAAATCATAGTGTCATATTGATTTTCAATTGATTTTCAAGAACTATGTCTTCGTATAACAAGAAAATTCTTGGCTATGTTTATTATGCAGTGATGTGATTTAGAACATTTTCAATCTATTATTCTATTTTTCATTTGATTTTGAATCTCCAAAATAGAGTTAAGTTTTGCTCCAATCAATAAATTTATTTTTTACATTATAAAGTTCCAAATACATTATATTTTCACTTTAAATTTAATATCAATTGTATCTTATATTTATAAAATTCCAAAATAAAATTTGATTGGAGATGTTCTTAGATTGCCTAAATAATCGACCAAGAAAATCAACTTCGTATTTGCTGATTTTTGGTGACTGACCAAAGATCAATGTGGCTTAGATTTCAAAAACAGCATATGTTTCAGTTAAATTTTGTTAGCTACATAAACATGAAGACTCATGCATTTTCCTTCCATTCTCGCGGCATCATTTATAAAAAGATAATATCATCAAAAAATGTTCTTTTAGGATAGTTAAGAAATAACACTTTCTTTTGGCTGAAAAAATATGTTGTTTGGGAAAGATATTCTTTATGGAGACCTAAAAAAAGGTGGCTGGAAATGGCATTTTTTAAAAGGATAGATGAATGCACAGATTCATGATCCATATGAAGAGACCTTTGATGAAAAACCTAATAGTGGACTTGGAGCTTAGGGTTTGTGATCTTATTGATTTGAAACTGTAAGCATGAGTTGCTTCACAATATTTTCTTCTCTCAATATAGAAGACTTATAGTAGCTTATCGTTGAGGATGATTTATGGGTTTGGCAAAATACCAAAAATGGGGATTACCTGATTAAGCCACGAAAGTATTGGCTGGCTTGTAAAATAAAAAATGAGACTACATCAATCAAGCTACTTTTTCCCTTTCTATTTTGGAGTTTTAAAACAAAAATCTAATCCCTCTTCAAAATGGTAGTTTTTTGGTTACTAACAGAAAAAGTCACAAACTCAAGGTCATGGAAATGTATCCTCATGCTTGGCTCGCTGATCATCTTTATAGGCCCAGATGGTCTAAGAGGATCCCGTTAACAGCACACGTCTGTGTTTCCGTGTTTTCTGCGGAAATATCCGAACAGTTTTTATTTTTCCTAATCCAAAAAACCAAAAACGGTTTAATCCGAACCAAAATCCAAATGTTCAAATCTAGTCGCAGCGGCAACCAAACGAAAAACACAGTGACACATCATAACGACTGCGAAACGAACAACAGAAAGTGTCGTTGGTTGTTCTCGCTGTCGCAACTACTGCAAAACGAACAACATAAAATATTCCTGATCGCTGTCATTGTCGCTAGCGACAGATAAAAGAACATGATCAATGTTTCCACTAGGTCAGATATAGTTTTACGAGGCATTGTTCGTGAAATCAAAAACACAATCACAAACACGTCGATTAATGGTTTTTTGGCTTTATTAGTGCAACTTAGGCAAGAATCTATTAGTCCTCTATATTCATTTTTTTGGGCAGAGGCCTTCATTTTGAAAAGGTCTTTCGAAGACTTAACCCCTTATTATATGAAATTAACATTCCTAAAAAAAAAAAAGAAAAAAAAACCCAAGATCAAGTTTTTCTTGTGGAAAGTCTAATGTGAAGCTCTTCTTTTGCATAATTACTTTTCAAAGAAAAATCAAAATGGATGCAAGATGTAAATGGTGTGGTAAAGAAGGAAAATCAATCAAACCATATTCTTTTGTCAATTGTATCTTATATTTATAAACATTGCAAAATGATTTCAACTATTTTAATTTTTCACAAAAATATTAAGATTTTGTAATATTATTTAAATAAAACATGTATATTACATCACAAAATAATAAAACATAAAATGTTTTTAATTCAGTTATTATCATTAGTAAATTTCTCTCACAAATGAGAAATTAATAAATTTTAAAGTGATATTTGATGTTGTTATCTATTTGGTATTTTATCTAAGTGTAATAATATGCATTTTAAATTGAATACCCTTTATCAAAAAATAATAATCTATTTGGTATTTTTAAGTTTAAATTATTTTGTTTTATATCCATCAAATTATTAATTGTTATTTTGTTTTATTAATAAAAAAAAATATCAAATTGATTGATAAAAAAATAAAAACATATAACAATTGAAAGATCACTTTGTAAATAAAATAGTTTCACTCTAAAATAGAGTAGAGATCAAGGTTACTCCATCTATAGAATTGAAAATTAAAATTTTATTTTAAAGTGAAAATTAGAGTTGGATTAGAGAAAATTTTACTCTAAAATAGAATTTTACTCTATAATAGAGATGAGTCGTAGATACTCCAATACTTCCAAAAATGTTTCACTAAGTTTGTGAACGAGCAACAATATAGCATTTCTCATTCAAAAAGAGCTCCTTAAGCCATATATGGTACCCTTGGACCATATAAGAATGAATTCAGTTTGAGTTTGCCACACTTTTGGCAATGAAAGTAACTCGCATATTATACTTTTCAAGAAGATAATTCTGGAAATCTCACCCGAAGTTCATTATCACAATAATTACGGGATGGTGAGACAAATGGTTGGTTGATTCAGTGTCGTGCCAAAGGTTTTAAAGATTTAAGGTGATTAAAAAAATCAGGATCCTTAAATATTAATTAAAAATTAATAATATTAAATATTCAAAAAATATTTTTATAATAAAATTTTACTCTAAATTCCTGATTTATAATAAGATGAATTTACATGATTTTTCTCCCTTTTTCTACTGTAAATTCCTTTATCAAATTTTCATATTTAATGTTCCACGCAAGTTAGTTGATCGCATATAAGATTTTATGACTTTTAATTTTGAAAACTTCTTTTAGTAGAGACAAATGAAACTAGAATCCTCAAAAAAATATGATAAGTAATTCAAGAGTTTGGTTAACAAACTTTCATATATTTCAAAATGTTCTTTTAGCAAAACTTCTCTCAAAACTGCCCGTTCGAAAACCAAATTATTCTCAATAATATATGAATGGTCTCAATGCCTCAAAGATATTTCAAGATTAGAATAATATGTCGCCAAATTAGTATCATTTAGAGATTTCAATCTCTCCATATCAAATAGATAGTCAAATGTTCCTTCATAATTTTGAAAGTGTTCAAATATTTTGCTCTAGAGAAAAGAGAATACGAGCTATAATTAGAGGTGATCGCCCCGGATCCCTTCTCTGAATCGATAATTTTAGGGTCTAATTCTTTTTTATTTAAATTTCTCTTTAAAATTGTGACTTACAAGTATAAGAAATAAGTATTATTTTTTATTATAAATATATTTATAAAAAAATTTATAATAAAAATCTAATACATTAGAATTTGATTAATTTACTTTTTAGTTTTTTAAAAATTAAGTGTAAGGGGTCTTATTTTATTTTTTCTGAGGGTCTCTAATATTTGTGAGCCGACACTGGGTTGAAAAATGAACTTCTATTTCAAGCTATAAAACTTGTTGTTGAGTTAGAACTAGCACTACAAGAAAATACAGCGAAACCGACGAGCATATCCGATGGTTTTCCGTCGATAAAGTGGTTAAACCAACGGATTATCGACCGATGTTGTCGATCGTTTATAGATGATCGGTTTTTCAATTCCATCGATAATCCGTCAAAACTACCAACGGGTTATCGACAGATTCTTTAATAGATATCGACAGATTATCGACGAAATCTCTTAAAAAAAAATTTTCGACGGAATATCCGATTCTTTAAAAATATATAAAAAATCGACGGATTATTGACGGAAATTTAAAAAATATTGTCAAGAAATTAAATTAAAATAAAATTCAATATATATGAAATAAAAATAAAAATATTCATAAAAATTACTAAATATTCTTAAAATCTTAAAATTGTAATTATACAAAACGATAAATATATTAATCTACCCTTGAAAACGTCTCACAAACTCTTCCATCCTAACTTGCAAAGCCCGCATCCCCTCTATATGAGCATCGCGCTCTGCTTGCAACGCCTTCATCTCCTCGATCTCCTTCGCTTGTGCATCCATTTCCTTCTGCATTCTCTCCATCTCCTCGTTCTTCCTCCTCAACTCCTCATAATGACCCGTTGCAGCTCAGGATCCCAATCCTGGGAAGAAATAACCGGCCATGTTCCCTAATCCGAACATCCGGCCCTTGGACTTCTTCGTAGTTTGAAAAAATAACACAATATTGTATTAGTATCAATAATATACAATAGTATGTAATTAAATTTAAATATTATTTACCTGAGACACTACTTCATATACCGTCTCCATGAGGATGTCGTCGCTTTCCCCTTGAGATGCCTGAGTAGACCGGATCTCCTCGATATATCTTCTAGAGGTCTCAAGAACCTCCCGAGCCAGCGAGTCCTGAACTTCTCCAGTCATTTTTTCGTGTGGAGATTTTCTATAATCTCAAAGAATGACGGCTCGTGGCCGCTCTTAACCCGCTGTTCAACAAATAAAAGTTTAATGTTAGATAGTATTAATCAAAACGAAAAATTACTAGATTCAAGTTTTAATTCATACCAGGTCAGATTGTCGGGTGAATGAACTCCTAGCACCAGAGTTGCTAGTCGACATCCCCCTACCGTCACACTCGCTACACCGGTTCTTCAAATTCTTCTTTGACTTTTGTTTTGTCTCTTCTTTTTCCCAGTACGCTATGAGTGAAGTAAGGAGTTCTGTAGACATGTGTGTGTGCTTCTGCCCGGTTTTGTACCAAATGTCCTTCCACAAATACATGTGGTTAGTGTAAGTCCTCGCCGCTTTAGACCCGAACTCTGTCCGCACTAGAGGGGTAATGGCAGGACTCCATTTGAAATGTTGCTATATGATTTAAAGATATAATGTTAGTAGTTATATATTTAAGGTAAATTTTTAAAAAGTTGCTTACCGCAAATCAGTATAGCCAAACTTCCTTCTCCGTCGTAGGCATGTCTGTAAACTTTTCATACGGTTTCTCTAGAATATTCTGGATCAGTGACTTGATACACTTCGTGATCCTGTTATCTGAAGCCAGAAACCACGTCGTCCCCTCCATGCCACTTGGATCCAAAAACGACAACCGCTCACGTCCCGACTGGACCAAAAGCTCCTCTAAAGTTAGCGTATGTGGGAGTTGGTGGTATGGACGTGGCTGCTTGGGAGGTGTGTGAGATTCCGACACATGAGTGCCGGAAGGTGTCGAGGAAGATCCCAGTCTAGAGGAAGACCTCGCTACATCTCCTAGGGTGTGAAATTGTCCCGATCCGATGGCATAAGAGAAATGACCGTAACTACAGAATTTACGATCAAAGAACATTAATATTTAATATGGTTTAAATTTTTACAATATTAAATAAAAATTATATAATTCAAATTATATATTTTATATCTTATATTATATACTCTTAAAACACAAAATATATTAAATCCATCAAAATTTCACAAAATTATTTATATTACAAAATTTCTAAAACATTAACATTAAAATATTACAAATATTACAAATTTTGTAAAATTCTCAAAAGTTTTTCAAAAATCCTTAACTTCATAAACTTTCTAAAAACCCTAACATTCCTAATCCATCCAAATTTTACAAAAAACTTTAAATTCCTAAACTTTCTAAAAATCCTAACAATTCTAAATTCATCAAATTTGTCAATCCACAATACAATTCTAAGTCAATCAAACAAGCAAACAATCATAAATCCACTAATCAATCTTAAATCTATCAAGAACATCTAATTTTCCAAAAATCTATCAAATTTATGAAAACCCAAAATTTCTTACAAATTATAAACTAACCGTTCAAATCCAACAAAATCAACACAGTAAGCCTAAAACTAGTTAGTATAACTTACATTGAGTTTCTTCGGCCATTGTTCGGTGGAAAACGGAGAATCGAAGCTTTTTCTCTCCTCCAACTCGTATTCTTCGCGTGAAAATGGGGGAGCAAAAAACTTCTAGTTTTTTTAATCTAGAAAAAACGACGGACAATCGTCGATAATCAGTTGGTTTTTAAAAAGACCGACGGATTATCGACGATTGTCCGTTAGTTTTGAAAAAGAAAAAAAATCGCACCTTTCCAAAAATTTTGGGAAAATGAAACGCAACAAAATTTTCGACGAAAACCGACGGATTGCATGTTGAAGATATCGACGGATTTCCTAAGGATCCGTCGATAATCCGTTCGTTTATCAAAATATTTACGGTTTAGGGTTTAGGGATTCATATAGGGTTTAAAGTTTGATCTTTATTCGTAATGATAACACATTAACTGTTATAATGAATCATAGTAGGTTATAATTGATAATATTTTTTTTACGTCCGAACTTACCGTTGATCATCTTATAAGTTATAAAACACTTTCGGTTATAACATGTTTTAGTGAAATATCGTGAAAGTCATTTTGACTTATTTTTGTTATATAGTCTGAAACATAAATCAATCCATCATTTATAATCATGTATTTGAAAGAAAACATTGAAACACATGTTTAGGATTTCAAACCCCAAACCACATATTTATAAAAATCGGCGGATTATCGATGGATATCTCCTATCCGTCGATTTTTCTAAATATGTGGTTTGGGATTTGGGGTTTAAAATCCATTGATAAAATGAAAACATAATTTTTCTAAATGTATATATAAGTAATAAAAGGGTTTTATCATTTGGATTTGGGTTTAGGGTTTGATCTTTTAATTTTTGGGGTTTGGGGTTATAGATTTTCAAAAACAAAAAAAAAATGCTAAACAAAATTTTATCAATGTATATGTCTAATGATACCGTAACACCTACATTAATGATATATACTGAAATTACATATGTTTACGGTTTGGGGTTTAAGGTTTGGGGTTTTCCCAATTTTTATCCATATATGTCAAATGAAAAAATTTAAAAATATGTTAAAAAAAAAATCGACGGATTATCAACGGATTTCCCCTATCCGTCGATTTTTTTTATATGTCAAATGATACAAACATTAATGATATATACTGAAAATACATATGTTAATATGTTCAAAATGATTAACACAAAATTTACATATATATTAAAAGATAAAGTTAAAAATATTGGAAATGGAATTAAAAATATTGGAAATGAAATTAAAAATATTCAAAAATATGCATAAAATTCCAAAAAAATATATTAATCTCATAGAAATATCTCTCAAATACAAAAGCTATAAAGGTAGACATACATAAATGTTACATAAAATCTACTCAGATGTTGAATAATCGGATGGAGTAGAATCTGTATCATCTTCAAATTCTTTACCGGACTCGTGGTTCACGTCATGTATACCGGCAGTTAAATCACCGAATCCGCTGAAGTCAACCACAAGATTGACCTCCATAGAAGTTTCAATCTCCACTAGTGAACCATTGCATTTTGGTTTTAATGGGCTATGCTCACGAACGCCTTCTACATTATCCTTGGATTTATTTGCGTTACCGCTATCCAAGGATCGTTCCTAGCTGAGATGCGTGGGTACGTGATGTTAGATACATGCACAATTGTTCAATATATATATATATATATACATATATTATACATATATTATTTAATATTTTTTTCAAATCCCAAGATTATACATGATCCGCTTGTGTAGCAAGAATGAAAGGATCATATTTTCCAAGTCTCCTACGTGAATTGATCGAAGTCACGCCAAATTTGTTAACTTTGACACATCTACCATCAATTGGATCATACCAATCACACATGAACAAAACACATCTCAAGTTCAACATCCCTGGGTAACGGACCTCCAATATCTCTCGAAGGATGTCGTAGTACACAACGTCTTTGGATGTATACGATATATCATGGTCTAATATTGTCCTCCCCCTATCTAAATCGTGAACCCTAAAAGCGAATCCTCTCGTGCAATATATTAGGTAGGATGTGACATTGTTGTTGAGACCTCTTGCGAGTTCGATCAACCATGTCGAAAGTATCCGACCAATAACTGTTTCCTCTCGCACCTATATAAAATTCACATTAATTAGAAACACATGAAATTAAAAGGTTTAATTAATTTGCATATAATCACACACTTACAAAATATTGCAGCCACTTGTAGTACTCTTCTTGTTTAAAGCTTCTACTTCGACTTCAGATTTATCCGGAAAGTAACCATGGACCATCGCCAAGTATATCCTACATAATAAGATACAAAAGTTATAGCCCACTATATAATAACAATTTCTAAAATAATAAGTAATGTTTTCATGTTAATTTACCTTTCATACTCTAACATATCTTCATAGTTACTGAGGATATATGTATGTAGATGTCTCCACTCTTGCTCCGTAAGTCGGCGAGTCTTATCTTTTCCGCTTAGTCATCTAATTTGTTGGAAAAAACTTGGGACGTAAGCGGGATACGTAGGATGTTCTCCACCATCATCATGTCGAGAAGTTCTTCGGCTTCTAGTACGAACATTTCTTGGAAAGTAATATTTTGCAAAATTTGCAGCTTCTTCATTGATGCTTTATGCCACAATAGAACCTTATACTCTGCTAAAATTTTTGACCTTCTTCTTCAAGTGAAACATGTACCTTTCAAAAAGGTACATCCACCGATATTGAACCGGTCCACCTAGTGATGCTTCATGAGGAAGGTGAATGGTTAGATGTTCCATAACATCAAAGAATGACGGTGGGAAAATCTTCTCCAATTCGCACAGGATTTTTGGTATATTCCTCTGTAATGTCGAAATATCATATGCGGTAAGTGTCCTTCGGCTAATATCACGAAAGAATGCTCCAACTGCTTAAATTCGAGAAAACTTTATAAGTAATCAATAATGAAAACATATAACTAAATTGTACACAAATAAATAAATTAATACCTGCAATGGCTTCGTGAACATATATTGGAAGGAGATGCTCAAAAGCAAGTGGGAGAAGGCGTTGTATCACTACAAACAATCATGACTTTTCATACCAATGAACTTGCCTTCTCCGATATCAACACAATTTCTCAGATTAGATGTGTATCCATCGGGGAATCGGACCTTTTGAATAATCCAGCGAAAGAACTCATCCTTCGCATTCTTAGATAATCTAAATGCAGGAATTGGACATCTTCCATTGTTCATGATGTGAAGCTGAGGACGAGAACAAATGCCCGGCAAATCTAATATAGACTTCAAATTGTCTTTTCTTTTCCCTTGGACATTAAGCACCATGTTCATAATATTGTCGAAGAAGTTCTTCTCAACATGCATGAAATCTAGATTATGCCTCAACAAATGCGTTTCCCAATAAGGCAATTCCAAAAATATACTTTTCTTATGCCAATTATGATTTTTTCCGTAACTATCATAATGGCCATGTTCATTCCCACCAACATTAGCATCATTGGTCATCTCCACACCAAAAGATAACAACTACTTTAATAGCTCTATGCCATCAAATTCAGCTGGTGGACCTTCAACACATCTCTTCTTTGTGAATAATGTAGTTGATCGACGATATGAATGATTTGGGGGCAAAAATCTTCGGTTACGATCAAACCAACATGTTTTCGTCCATTCGTCAGCTGGAATGAGTTGGTGTCATCGTTACAATATGGACATGCTAGTCTCCCGTGAGTTGTCCATCCTGATAACATGCCATATGCTGGGATATCGTTTATAGTCCACATTTGAACCGCACGCATCTTTAAATTTTGTTATAGCGACACATCATACACCTCCTTCCCAAACTCCCATAATGTGCTTAACTCATATATCAATGGCTGAAAAAATACACCAAGCGCTCGTTTCGGATACTCTGGCCCATGTACAAGAACAAAGAGAAATAGAAACTCTCGGTTCATACACAAAGATGGCGGCAAGTTGTAAGATGTCACGATGACTGGCCATAGAGAATACTTTCTACCATGCTTTCTGAATGGGCTGAATCCATCTGTACTTAATCTGAGATACACATTTCTTCTCTCGCATGCAAAATCCGGATAAGTAGACTGAAAATGACGCCAAGCTTCGGCATCATAAGGATGTGTAATTTCTCTATCAAATCTATGATCAGCATGCCTTCCCATTGCCGCAACTGTTCTCTCAGACAGATACAATCTCTTTAGCCTATATGTTAGTGGCATATACCACATCCCTTTGTAAGGAACTGAAACTCTACCGACTATATCCTTATACCTTAGTTTGCGGCAATATCGACAAGTTTTCCGGTTTTTGTAATGTCTCCAATAATCATACAATTGTCGATGCACATGTCTATAACTTGAGACAGAAATCCAAGCCCAGAAAAAAGTTTTCGTATCTTGTAACATGAACCCGAAGCATTGTTATCCTCTAGCAAGATATCCTTCACAAAATTGGCTATTGCGTCAACTGCACCTTCAGGCAAACTATAGTCTGTCTTTATCCCCATCAACCTACTTGCAGATGATAAAGGCGAATGACCATCTCTACATCCTCTATATAATGGCTCATTCGATGCGTCTAGCATATCAAAAAACCGTCGCGCTTCTAAATTAGGTGCTTCATTAGAAACTTGCGCCGACTCTATATTTTCCCTGTAAACGTCATTAACCATTTGAACCGTAGGTGCCTCAAAATCAAATTCCGTTCAAGGTTCTTCCATCCTATCGGCCAATTGTTCGCTACCGCTACAACTAGCAACAATATCTGGTCGTTCTCCATGTAAATACCAAATCTTATAACTCGGCATAAAACCATTCATACATAAGTGATTCCATACTATATCTATCCTGATATTGTGAGAATTCCTACATAAAGAACATGGATAAACTAACTTACGTTTGTCTTTTGCCCGAGGTTGTTGACATGTTAATTCCATAAACTCCATAACACCAATTGCATATTCATCGTTCAAAAGCTTTGTTTGAGGATTCATTCTCTCACCATCCATCCATGATCGAAAATAAGGAGGAGTAGACATTTTATAAGTTTGTTTGTGAAGTTGTGAATTTGGGAATGGGAGGGGTGTTGAATTTATAGAATTAAATATTGACAAAATTCTGATGGAATTTCCGTCGATACCTATGAATATAGCCGTTTTGCAACGGCTAAAAACGGTTGTATTTAAACGGGAAAATTTCATCCCAAAAATCAACGGTTATTTCCATCAGTAATTGTTTGTCGATTTTCCATCGGTTTTTATTGACGGATTTTAGCCGTCGATAAATATATCGACGAATTATTTTCCCGTCGATTTTCCGTCGGTATTATCGACGGATTTAAATTCGTCGATAACTCCGGTCAGATTTTGGCATGTTTTCTTGTATTGTAGAGATTAGTCTCCTCCCGCATCTTGCTTCTTATTTTTAGACCCAATAGCCTGCCTTCAAATAATATTTTATTTATCTTCTACCAACAAATAGGAGATATTGACAAACACATATAGATCACGGAAACCATTAGATGGGGAAAGAACGTTAGATAAAAGCCTTCGCAATAAAGTGAAAATAATATCTATTTGAAATATTCTTTTATATAATAAAAGATAGAGTTATGGATTGGAGCAAAACCTACTCTATTTTAGAGTTTCTTTATAATAGAGGCGACCGTCCCGGATCCCTTCCCTTAATCGATAATTTTAGGGCCTAATTTTTTTTTTAACTTAAATTTTCTTTTTTGAAATTGTGACTTAAAAGTATAAGTAATAAGTATTATTTTTATTTTATATATATTTTTAAACAATTTACAATAAAAATCTAATACATTAAAATTTGATTAATTTATTTATTTTAAAAAATTAAATTAAATTTAAGGGGTCCAAATTATTTTTTCCAGAGAGTCTTTAATATTTGTGAGCCAGCACTAGGTTGAAAAATGACCTTCCATTTCAAACTGTAAAACTTGTTGCTGAGTTTAGAACTAGAGATCAGTCTCCTCCCACATCTTGCTTCTTGTTTTTAGACTCAATATCTTGCTTTCAAATAATATTTTATTTATCTTCTACCAACATATATGAGATATTAACAAACACATATAGATCTCAGAAATCATTAGGTGGGAAAAGAACATTGTCGCAGTGAAAATAATATTTATTTGGAATATTCTTTTATAGAATAAAAGATAGAGTTATAGATTGGAGCAAAATCTACTCTATTTTAGAGTTTTTCTATAATAGAAGAATAATAGAGTAATGAGTTGGAAATGTTCTTAGCGCTTATGAATAATTTTTTGCAAGATGAAAGTTTAATCTTAATGATCTTTTAGCCTATTAGTTTCAAGCGCGACTATTTAAATTATTTTTTGGAGTTCTAATTTGATGCATGTGTAAATTTGACATTGTAAAAAGCCCTCCATTCTTTTTAATCAATACATAGTTGACATAAAAAAAAGATTAGTATGGAGAGCCTATATTTACGAGGGTATAGTTTTCTTTTGTTTTGAGATTGACTTTGGATGGGTAAATGAGTTGGTTAAATGGTTAAAATCTATATTTATATTTTTTTTTTATGAAAGATCCAGTTAATTACATTTCTCTGTATTTAAATTGGATCTTATTAATCCAAATATAAAAGGTAAATTAATCTTGTATATCTAAATTTTATTTATGAAATACGGTAATTTATATGTATTAACACATAAAATTGCACGGATTAAAACCGGCCACTTAATTATGTCAAATATAAAAGGTAAATTAAGTATGTATAATGTGGGTATCTTTTGAACTTTGAAATTAGCTATACGAAATTTTTACATAAAATAAGTATATATTCTTTTCATCTTTTTCATCGTTGGCTAATAAATCAGTACGAAATAAATCGTCCCACTCCATTAATAAACTGTCAGACACCAAACTGAACGGAGAGCTTTAAAGACATCATTCTGGTAATTTTTGTAATTTTTGTTTACATAAAGCAATGACATCAGAAGCTGCAATGTCCCACCTGGGAAGATGAAAATATTATACGTTGGCTGGGAATGGTATGCTATGTCACGTCTCTTTTGTCTCAAAATACCAATATACTTTACCAACGTTATTACTTTAAACCCTCCTACAATAAGTTTATTGTAAATCTCACAAACTTGTAGAAATATACGCAAGATTTTAGGAGAATTTTATAAGACCATGTTCAACAATTGGTTTTTAGGGGTTCTTAGAAAAAATTAAAAAATTAAAAAATTCTAACCTACTAACATTAGTAATAAAAAAAGAAAATAAAATAAAAAAATTCAAAAGTAATTGTTTTGATTAATGATCGATCTTTCATTGAGATGTTTTGGGCTCGGTTCTTGTGTACCATATGGCATCTTCCGGGGTTTTATTTTTTAAGTATTTTTTGTTGTTTAATTTTTTTTCTAATGATTTTTTGAAGGGCTACACTTTCGAGTATTCGTTTTGGTTCCGGTTCTTCGGATCTTAAATTCGAATACTCATTTGATATTTTTCTAATATTTGGTTCGGTTCATATTCGATTTTTTCGGTTCCATGTCGGTTTGGTTCCATTTTTTTATTCATGATTTTTTTTAAGATTGGGCTTTCGGGTATTCGGTTCGGTTTCAGTTCTTCGGATCTTAAATTCGAATATCCAATTGATATTTTTCTATATTCGGTTCTTGTCGATTCTAGATCGGTTCGGTACCATTTTTTTATTCATGATTTTTTGTAGGGTTGGGCTTTCAGGTATTCGGTTCGGTTTTGGTTCTTGGAATCCTAAATTCGAATACTCAAATGATACTTTTCTAATATTCTATTCGGTTCCAAATTAAGATTATAAACTTCGTTTATTGTTGTTTAAATTTTTATATTTTCTTAATTATATGCATTTCATCTATATTTCACCTTTAATTATGTGTGATAGGGAAAATAGAAATATTTTAAGAACAAAAATTTTTAAGAATCTAAAACGGTTTATGAATTGAAATGGTTTATAATTGAAATGTAAAAAAAAAAAAAAAAAAAATTTAAAATCCAAGTTTCTTAACCATTAGAAGTAAAAAAACTGAAAATCTTAACAAAATTTCTTAATTATTAAATTGATTATAAAATTGATTAAAACCCACTAGTTAGTTCTTAACCATTGTACCCAAACTCACTTTTAAACATTAAAAGATTAGTAAAAATAAATACCCTGAAAACATTTGGTCGATAAATGATCCATGTGATGATTATTAGTTTTTGATATCAAGTTCTCTGGTAGATACACATCTTTAGGTTTGTCCACCACATCGCTGTTACCTATTCTATGATATCATATCTATCACAAATTTCAATATTTATACACATTCGTTAACTCTTTCCACCCGTTATAAATGATTTTCTATACATATTTAATGCTCAGTTAAGTCATCCACACATTAAACTTTCATTAAATAGATTAAATGGAGAGATGACAAAATTGGCCACCAAATACCAAAACTAAAATATTATGATAAAATAGTATATTAGAAAAAATAGTACAAAGTGGTCGACTGTTAAAAAATATCTAAAGTTTTTAAAACGGAAATAAAAACAAAAGAATTACTTTTCTAATATTGTATGTTTGAGATTACATCATTGAAGATTATTTTACTCAATTTCCTCTAAAAGTAATTCACATATGAGTCCTGACCTTTACAGAAAGAAATAACACATAAAAGTTATAAGCAAATCACTAACCCATAAAATCAGTGTTTTTAAAACCGGACCGGACCGAAGTCGAAATGGACTGAACCGCAAACCGGAAATTTACCCGGGTTAATTCAACCTCGGTTCAACAAGTTATTTTTTATAAAAAAAATTTATGTGTATAATGAATGAAAATACAATTTAACATTTTATGTTTTTTGTGATATATATTAGACAAGTGTATAAATTTATAATAAGTTAAATATTTAGATTTTTGTGAATATATGATGTATAAAACCATAATTTAACATTTTATGGTTCTTTTGTTACATATATAATATATAGTATGTTTTTTACTACTTTTAATTTATGATTTTGATTATATTATTATTTGTATGTGTTAAATTATGAAAATTTTATTTTATTACTAAATATATATATATATATATATAATTTTAAATAAAATAATCAAACCCGGTCGAATTCGGTCGGACCACATCAACTCACAACCTAAAATAATTTTCGGTTTAGTTGCCGGTCCAATTTTAAAAACAACGCATAAAACTTTTAAACCCGTCATAATCGGTAAGAAGACATATAGAAACAAATTTTTCTTCCCCACCCTCACATTTTGTTATACAAAGAAGAAGAAAAATAAGAGAGAAAATGGGAGAAGAAGCCAAGGCAAACGTTTTAGTGTTCTCATTTCCGATACAAGGTCACATAAACCCTCTTCTTCAATTCTCCAAACGTCTTCTCTCCAAAAACGTCACCGTCACATTCCTCACCACTTCCTCCACCCACAACACCATCCTCCGTCGTGCCATCGCCGGTGGAGCCACCTCTCTTCCTCTCACTTTCCTCCCACT
This sequence comes from Iberis pinnata, assembly GCA_900406425.1. Lineage (NCBI taxonomy): Eukaryota > Viridiplantae > Streptophyta > Magnoliopsida > Brassicales > Brassicaceae > Iberis > Iberis pinnata. Next base: position 3,425 of record OVBE01002880.1, on the reverse strand, counting down.
CGACGATGGCTTCGAGGAAGGCCATCCATCAACCGACACATCTCCCGATTACTTCAAAAAGTTGGAAGAAAACGTCTCTCGGAGTCTCTCTCAACTCATCTCTTCGATGGACCACAAACCAAACGCCGTCGTTTACGACTCGTGTCTTCCTTGGGTTCTCGATGTTTGCCGGAAACATCCAGGTGTCGCTGCGGCGTCGTTTTTCACTCAATCTTCCGCTGTGAACGCTCTTTACGTTCATTTCTTGCGTGGAGAGTTTAAGGAGTTTCAAGACGACGTCGTTTTGCCTGCGATGCCTCCGTTAAAGGGTAGTGACTTGCCAGTTTTTCTGTATGATAACAATCTTTGCAGGCCATTGTTTGAGCTCATTAGTAGCCAGTTTGTGAACGTTGATGATATTGACTTCTTCTTGGTTAACTCGTTTGACGAACTCGAACTCGAGGTAATTATATATTCTTAATTTTAGAGTCTTATTGGTTCCATATTATTGATTATCTGCAAAATGAAATTCAAATATAATTGTTTTAGGTGCTATAATGGTAGATAGTGATTCCTTTGCCTTTGGCTGAGATGCGTAGGTTATAAAATTTTAGTTTTTATGATAAATAAAAAAAGAGAGGAAACATAATTATAACTATTTCTAACGACAAAAGAAAATGATACAAGTTTAAAAGAGATCGATTGGGCGTACGTCCCAAGGTGGAGATTAGTTGAAGTAACGTGGCCAATATATAGCCAAAAAAGCTAGACAAAACGCTATCTTTCTCAATATACGTGTCAGGCTTTTTACCTTCTCATTATTTGAATATTTTAGGTTTACCAATGGGCTGTATTAGGCACACATGTGTTGTGTTCCTACCAGATTTTATTTATTTTTATGTCATTATTATGTTTGCATTTTTGAAAAAAAATCAGTCACATGATTGTATTTTTTCAGGTGCTAGAATGGATGAAGAAGCAATGGCAAGTGAAAAACATAGGACCAATGATTCCATCAATGTATTTAGACAAAAGATTAACCGGCGATAAAGACTATGGAATCAGTCTCTTCAATGCACAAGTGAGCCAATGTCTTGACTGGCTTGATTCAAAATCGCCTGGTTCAGTAATCTATGTTTCATTTGGAAGTTTAGCCGTCTTGAAAGACGAGCAAATGATTGAGGTTGCAATTGGTCTTAAACAAACCGGCCATAACTTCTTGTGGGTGGTTAGAGAAACAGAAACAAAGAAACTCCCAAACAACTACGTAGATGAGATTGGTGAAAAAGGATTAATAGTGAATTGGAGTCCTCAGTTACAAGTTCTTGAACATAAATCGATTGGTTGTTTTATGACACATTGCGGGTGGAACTCAACGTTAGAGGCTTTAAGTTTAGGAGTGGCTTTGATTGGAATGCCGGCTTATAGTGACCAACCAACCAATGCTAAGTTTATAGAAGATGTATGGAATGTTGGGGTTAGGGTTAAAGTGGATAAAGATGGGTTTGTGACAAAGGAAGAGATTGTGAGATGTGTTGAAATAGTTATGGAGGAGATGTCGGAGAAAGGAAAAGAGATTAGAAAGAATGCGGAGAAATTGATGGAGTTTGCAAAAAATGCTTTATCAGAAGGAGGAAATTCTGATAAGAATATTGATGAATTTGTTGCTAAAATTGCTAGGAAAAATTGACGTGTACTATCATGTCTTTGGGAGTTTAAAAAAGACTGAAAGTTTTAAAACATAATTTGTGTTTGTTTGCGCGGAGTTGATTTAAAATAAATAAATTTGAAACCGGAAAAAAACCCCAGAAAATTTAGTTGTGTATGTTGTGTGGATTCAAAGTTTCTTCTTATATATCATTGATTTCTTTTTCCACAACATACATTATTGAATTATGGATTATCGATTTTTTCCTCAAACTTGTATCGTTTAAACTATTTACATTAGAAATTTAAGGATAAATTTAATTGCACATAAACTTTAATAACAACTAGAAATTCTCCAACCTAGTTAATTCAAGTTATTTGCCTCTAACTAATTAATTGGACTAATTACGATTAAAAATTATTGAATAGCTTTTTAAAATAGCGATGTGACACAAAACTAAAACCATACTTGTTCATCATGGAAGACTGTTAAACACAGCTGTATACGACCGCTGGTCTGCAAATAGCTAGAGTTGGGAGAACCAAGAAGATTAAAAACGAACCTAAAAACCTGAAGTGGTTTGAGTCATTACATATTTTATTGGGCTAAATATGCCTTATATTTTATCATCACATTAAATATTCCTTATTTTAGATTTATTCCTATTTTCTACCTTACCTAAGATTTATGTTATTGTAAATTCACCTCTATATAAAGAGGATTCAATTCATTAAATAAAACAAGCTTTGGTTAATACTCAATTCTACATGGCATCAAAGCCAAAACCCTAAAAACTCTCAAAAAAAATATATAACTTTCGGCTACTATGGCCGGCGACGAAGACACGCCGGGACGAGATGGTTCGACGTCGAGATCCGGTGTTTTGAGTCAAGCAACACAATCTCCTTATGTTATCTATTCTTCTGATAATCCCGGTGCCCTAATCACTTCTGTTCAATTGAATGGAGATAACTACAATGAATGGGCATCTGAGATGTACAACGCTTTACAAGCTAAGAGAAAAACAGNAGAGGAAAACATGCTTTATTAATGGTACCTTGAAACAATCTGAAGCCAGCGATCCCGACTATGATAATTGGGTGGTTGTTAACTCCATGCTTGTGGGGTGGCTTCGATCTTCGAATCGAACCCAAGGTGCGGTCAACCGTGACCTATATCACCGATGCTTGCATTTTATGGACGGAATTGAAGGAACGTTTGTCAGTCGCTAATACCGTTCGTGTGCATCAGGTTAAAGCCCAACTTGCTTCGTGTCGGCAAAACGGACAATCGGTCCTTGACTACTATAGTCGGTTATGTGCTTTGTGGGATGAACTTCAATTGTTTCAACCCGTGTTACAATGCACATGTGGTGTCGGTAAAGAATTTGCTAAACAACGTGAAGCTGAGAAGATTCATCAGTTTGTTTTGGGTTTGGATGATTCCAAATTCGGCAGCATCAGTACCACTATCATCGGTACCGATCCTTTACCGAGCTTAGGAGAGATTTACTCGAAACTTATCCGAGAAGAAAGAAGACTCGAGATTTCGCGTGGTCAAGAACAAACCGAATTTTTCGGCTTGGTGGCTGTTACGGATCGAACAAAACCAGCCGTAACTCCAAGTATTGGTCGGGTACAAGATAAGAAAGCAGTGTGTAGTCATTGCGGCAAGACCGGACACGAAAAAGAAAAATGCTGGTAGCTCGTCGGTTATCCCGAATGGGCTGATCACGGTGGTCGTTCCTCACGCGGTAGAGGAGGACGTGGTTCGGGTCGTGGACGAGGTCAAGTGATGC
>OVBE01002879.1:0-28879 GCA_900406425.1 Iberis pinnata | reverse complement strand
TATATATAAGAGATTTAAGTGAATCCGCTTATTGTTAGTTAGTTTTGAGTTGGAAGCTCATAATCTTAATGTGGTATTAAAGCTTCATTCAACCTGCGATTTTAATCAAAATTGTTTATGTCAGTTTTAACCAAACTACTCGAGATTAATGACTAAAAACATCTATTATCTCGAGAGGCATATTAGAGATATAATTTTTCATTCAGAAAAAAAAAAAAAACATAAACTAATATATAAAAAATATAAACTAATTCACCAACAACCGATTAGTTTTGAGATAGAATATCATAATCCCAACAATGATATAGACAAATAATTAGAAATGATCTCTTCATTTTTTTGCTATCGGAATTCGATATTACCGAATTACTTGTTTTTTGAATTATGAAGGTGTTATCGATTTAAATGTGGTAAAAAAATATTAAAATTTTGCTAACTAAACAGCTTCCCTGTAAATATATATTTATCTCAAGAGTAGCATATATCCTAGCAGTTATCTTGGATTTTTTGTTTTATTTTTGTATATAGATTTACTTTTTGTTTATTTTTTATCGTCCAAATATTAATTAGGAAATTTACAGAAATATTAGTTTAGTAGAAGTCTAGAAGAGTTTGTTAGTCTAGCTGACAGTGGTATATTATCAAATTGGACATTATAATGCCTTGAAATATAACAAAAAGATAAGATGTTTAAAGATTGGGAAAAATTTAAGAAACCATATATATAATGAGGTTCTTTAACAAGATTGTTGAGAAGTCTCTGGCAGTCGCTATGGACGTGAAAAGATCTATAACCAAGCCTATTGAGATGAGATAAAGCTTTAACTATTGCCAAATATTCAGCTTCAAATGGTGTTTTTGTTGGCAAAGAAGAGGTCAATCACCTCATGGAAAAGCAATTATGAATATGGCAATGGGTTATATTATTGGTAATGGTGAATCTGTTGGTATGTGGGACAACAAGTGGCTGTCAACTATACCTCCAAGAGTTCCAAGATTACAAGACCATTTAGTGTGTTATAAGGAACCAGTAAGTAACTACATAACACTCGGAATCAATGGGACATTCCTAGCCTAACAGCTAAAGTTCATGAAGATAATATACCTGATATTCTTGCAATCAAACTACCATGTACTAAAACAAGGGATCAGGAAATATGGAGGTACATTACTGATGGTCACTACACAGTAAAGTCTGGTTACTGGGTTGGAATTAATTCATTGGAGCGTTTTCAGTTTGAAAACCATTCAAATGAGATTATCATAAAGAACAAAATTTGGAAGCTGCATTTACAATCAAAAATCAAACACTTCTTATGGAGGGCATTCTCTAATATTCTTGCAACTTCATCAGAACTTCATCGGAGACATTTGCTTACAGAAGATAAATGTAAAAGGTGCTCATCAACAGAAAACAGAGACCATCTGTTTTTTAGATGCCCATGGCTAGCTGGTTTATGGGAGAATCTACAGATCCCAAACTTTGAACCATTAGACCCAACTGGTTCTTTTAATTCAAAAATTTCTTGTCTTCTTGATTACTATATGAATGGTAATGCTCCCATTGAGAAGAAACTTTTACCTTTGTGGTCACTGTGGAATATATGGAAACATAAGAATGAGTATGTCTTCAAGGGATTTGATTTTCATAACTCCAAAGTATTACAAGTCTCAACAAGAGATTGATGAGTGGATTCAGAACAATCCACAAAAGTCTCAGCAAGTTCATCGCAATTGCACATCAACATGGACTACTCCTGAAGCTCCATGGATTAAGTGCAATTTTGACACATCTTACTCAAATCCTCAAACTAATGCAATAAGTGGTTGGATTTTCATAGATGAGTTTGGTTTTTATCGAGGAGCAGGCCAAAGTACTGGAGGTAAGGTATCCTCTGCTCTTGAAGCCGAAGCACAAGCATTATTGACAGCATTTCAACATGCTTGGTGTCTAGGATATAGGAAGGTACAATTTGAAGGAGATAACCAAATCTTGATTTCATTTTTAACAAAAGGAGGTTCGCATATTCATCTTGAAAATTGGAGAAGAGATCTCTTAGCTTGGAGCCAACGATTTGATGCTATTAAGTTAACTTGGACGCCAAGAAACACTAACAAGATTGCACATCGACTTGCACAAGCTCAACGTCTTGCATATTCAGTTTTTAAATTTCATTACTATGTACCACGTTGTATTTCTCATATTCTTCATTCAGAGTATGTAACACAATTACATCATTAATGAAATAATTGTTTTTTTAAAAAAAAAGAAAGAGGTCAATCACCTATGCAAAATATCCATCAAAGTCCGACTCTATCCTTATCAAAAATCCACGATGCATCTATATAGCAATAAAAAGAGTTAGGATCACCAAGCAAATTAGAATATAGTCCGATAGATATTAGACTATCATTCCTAGGAAAATAGTCATCTTCTTAGTGAGCTTGCTTCCATAATTGATTATGTCTTGTATTGGCCATCTTTTACCATTAAACACAAGATCATTTCTAGCCTTCGAGCTTTGTCAAAGGACAATTGCTGCAGAAGGATCAAGATGATCTTCTAAACCATATAATTGCATTTGAAGAGCATGTTCTAGATTTAATATCAAATTTGTGCCAAACATGTTCTATTGGAAAGAGTGGAAAGGAAACATGAACCCAATTTCCTTTGAAACTATGTAATTAGAGAAAAAATGAGCAATATCTTCATTTTCCTCTCCACATAATGGCCACAAGACCTATCCTAACAGCAAGTCTATTGTGTACTAATCGCCACAAAAAAAAGTTTAAATTTTGGAGGGAGATGAAACTCCTAAATGCGTCTGACTACAATTGGAGTGGTCAATAAATATGATGAAGGTAGTAATTCACAAGCTAAGTGAAACTCTGATTTTACTGTATAATGTTCATGAATAGTAATAGACCATGTTGACAATGAAATAAAGATGATCTAATGTTTAGTACTTCCAAACAAAGATACCTCTAAAATTTTTGAGGACACCAACTTTGTCCACTTGATGTCAATAACTGATCAATAGTGGCTTTAGCCCGTTTAATATCCGGTCCGTTTAGAGTCGGCTCGTTCTAACCCGTTTAGAACATAACCCGTTTATAAATTGGTATGCGGGCTACACGCAGTCTGTTGGATCCGTTTAAGGTTTTTTTTTCGGGAATAACATATTTTAGTATATGGATAATTATTTTATAATAAATATTTGATATTATAATTATTTGTTAATTTTAATTTTATACTATCTATGTATTATTTAGATATAAAAATGAACTTTGTTAAAATTAAAGCAAATTTACAAACTATAATCAAATTGTAAATCTAAACATGATAGTTTAATATAAGTAGAACAAAATACAAAATATTAGTTTATTTAACTATTTAGTTTTTTCAAACAAAATAAACTAAAATATGTTATTTCTTTTTATTTTGAAAGTAAAAATTAAAATTAGTTAAGGATATTTATAAAGTTAAAAATACATAAGAAAATTTAAAATCTAATAAGAGAGTAATAATATATTTTTAAAGTTGCATAAGTTATGGATTTAAAACTAACAATAATAACATGTCATTATAGATATTTAAAATACATCATATGACATAAAATAATTTTTAGATACAATCATTAAAATATAAAGCTATAAAACAAAAAGATATGGAAATACTCATATTCAATATATGAATCTAAATAATTAAATTCTTCGGTCGAAAAAGAATAAAATTATAAAATTCGAGTTTAATAGTTTAAAAATAAGTTAGTTTATATGAGTATACTTCTTTCTCATTATCAAATACGTTGAATATATTTATACAATCATCATATAAAACCAAATCAACTTCTCGTTTAATTTGATGATATTACATATATATATATATATATATATATATAATAGTAATATATAAATATATTTATACAATTCTTGAACAAGTTCAAGAATTAATATATATCTTGAGTTAAAAAAAAAAATTGTGCTAAAAAGAAGATTAAACGGGCTGATCCGTTTAGTAATGGGTCAACCCGTTAAACCCGTATAGCTAAATGGATCAACTCGTTTAATCTTTTATTAATTGGACAGATCACAAATCGACCCGTTTATTCTTGGCCTGTTTGAACTCGGAGGCTTAAAACCCATTTTAACATCCTTAATGACTTCCAAATTGCAACTATCATTGATAATATGAATTGGACCATAAATTTACCTCTTTGTTTCTATTGTTACTCAATTGGTCACATACCAAGTTCTAAAATACAGATTTTGAGGAAAACAATGAAGAAAAAAGAATACAATTTCCAAGATTGCCAAATCAGCAATCTATAGCCGTTGATTCATTTGAAATCCAAAGGCTAACATTCATCAACAGAAAAACCAATTTCCATCAAGAAAGTAAAGAACATCATCTAAACACCCAAAGCTGTTGCATGTTCCAACAGATCAACTCAAACCTCTCTTCATCTATGGATTCTGCAACAAAAGTTAAGAAAGGAGTAGCTGGAAGAAAAGGTGGTGGTCCTAAAAAGAAACCGGTTTCTCGATCGGTTAGATCCGGTTTACAATTCCCTGTTGGAAGAATCGGTCGTTATCTAAAGAACGGTCGCTATTCTAAACGTGTTGGAACCGGAGCTCCGGTTTATCTCGCCGCAGTCCTCGAGTATCTTGCAGCTGAGGTATGAGTACCTTTAAATTCTCAGATTCAGCTATCAATATCATCAGAATTGTCCATAATTGATCGGAATTTAGGTCAAATTCAATAGATTTTGGGGGGTTTTTTGTTCTGAAAGTTAGGGTTCGTTGACTCTCTGCTTTAATTTTAGGTTCTTGAGCTTGCTGGTAATGCTGCAAGAGACAACAAGAAGAATCGAATCATACCACGCCATGTTTTGTTAGCTGTAAGAAACGACGACGAATTAGGGAGGTTACTCAAAGGTGTAACCATTGCACATGGTGGAGTTGTACCTAACATCAATCCAATTCTTCTTCCAAAGAAGTATGAGAGATCAACTTCTGCTACAAAAGCTCCAAAGTCACCATCAAAAGCTACCAAATCTCCTAAGAAAGCTTAAAACTATCCTAATGATTAAATTAATCACAAGTCTCTTTGCTTTATGTTAATCTGTATGTGTGTTAAAATAATCTGATTGTCACTCTGTTCTTATTGCAATCTTGAAATAAGAGATTATCATTTTGTAATCTAACCAAATCGAGAATTTTAAAACCCTAGATGCACATTAACTAGGCACTCAAATCAGAAACGAAGCAGATTCATATGAACAATGTTATTATTCATGAAACTCAATTCAACAAATTATTCATACCAGTCAGATCTTAAGAGCTTGTGAATTTGGTAACAGCTTTTGTTCCTTCTGAGACGGCGTGTTTAGCCAATTCTCCAGGCAAAACGAGACGAACAGAGGTTTGAATTTCACGGGAGGTGATGGTAGGTTTCTTATTATATCTAGCGAGACGCGATGATTCTTGAGCGAGTTTCTCGAAGATGTCGTTAATGAAACTATTCATGATTCCCATTGCTTTTCCAGAGATTCCAATATCTGGATGAACTTGTTTCAATACCTTGAATATGTAGATCTTGTAAGTCTCTGTACTCTTTTTTGCCTTCTTCTTCTTTATCTTCTCGCTACCTCCTTCCTTCGTTATCTTCTTCTCCGCCTTAGGTCTTTTCTCCGCCGGTTGCTTCTCCGCCTTTGGCGCCATTTTCGTTTTAATCTCAACAAACTTTCGAAGATTGCGCGATGTTAGCTTTAGAGATGTTGATTTCAGTTTAAGGGTTTCGATTTCTAATTTATACGTTTCATGAAATGATAATCGGTATTTAAGTGGGCTTTATTGGGCTTTAAACAGTGTGTGTATATACATGAAATTAGTTAAGGCCGTACAAAAGTGGGCTTTCTTTGAACATTAATCTAAACCATTGATTTTCGTGTTATTCGGAAAAGTTTAAATTAGTAGTTTTTTTTTTTTAATTAGAAAAATTTGGAGACGAGATTCTTAATTTTTTTTCCTAGTGTAGTAGGTGTCTTTGTCGAATAAATTATTCAATAATATGTTTAATAAATTTAAATTTTGGTATTGTCTTCTACTTAACAAGATGAGTCATAAGCTAAGAGAGAGAAAGAAAGCAAACCTTCATTAACCATAAACTAATTTGTACAAGTGTGTTTATATATATACTAATGACTAAGGCCTAACTAACTAACAAAATATGTATAACATAATATGCCCCTCAAGTCTTTAGTGAGATGAGTCCTTAGTCAAGTAAATGTTTGAATTTGAAAGACGCTTGAGGAGTGAATGAAACACGCATGGCGACAGAGATTTAGTTAGTATATCAACCAAATTTTTTGCGGAAGCAACATGTAATGTATTTAGAAAGTTGGCTTGAAGTTGATTTTGTGTTGTATGACAATTAATTTTCACATGTATTGTCTTCTCGTGGAAGACTGAATTGGAAGCTATATGGAGAGCTGACTTATTGTCACAAAACAAGGTGGCTGACAGCTTGATCTTGACTTTAAAAGCTTGTAGCAGTTGTTGAATCCATAGAAGTTCACAACATACATGATTACCCTTTAGGTAACGAAGAATCTTGTAAGCAACCTTGCATATGAATGTTTATTGGCTTAGAAAGAATATGGCTTAGCTTTTTAACAACATACATGATGGCATGCCTAGTAATTGTGAGGTACAATCAACTCCCTATAAAGCTTATAATATGGTAATTCAGTTTCATCAAATATACTCAGTTGAGTAGTGTGATCCATAGGAACCGAGCTAGGTTTACAACCCAACGATCCTGCATTTGTAATGAGGAAAATAACATATTTTCTCTGGCACACTTTGATACCCTGTGTAGATCGTGCAACCTCTAACCCAAGAAAATACTTGACTGGACCTAAATCTTTGATGTTGAAAGATTTATGTAACAATGTCTGTAGAGTAGAGATTGCTTGTTGATCATTGCTGGTTAATACAACAATAAATGTGGAACTAGTGATTTTGGTAAACAAAGTGTTGTATGAGGCAACTTGGGTATAACAATTGCAGAGAAGAACTTGAGAAATGGTGTGGTACCATTGTTTGCTTGCCTGTTTGAGGCCATACAAGAACTTCTGAAGTCTGCAGACTTGATTATCAGGTAGAGTTGTACCATGAGCAGGTGTACAACATAATGGTAAACTCATGTAAATTCCATCATCCAATGTTTCATGAAGGAAAGCATTTTTCACATCGATTTGAACAAGATTCCAGCCATAAACAACCGCTAATTTTAATAACAGCTTCACAATAATTAACTTGGCCACATGGGAGAAAGTATCAATATAGTCAACTCCAGGTTGTTGAGTATACCCTTTGGCCACGAACTTGGCTTTGTGACGCTCCATTGTGCCATCAGCTCTATGTTTTATCTTGTACGCCCATTTAGTGCCAACTACATGTTTTTCTTTAGATAAAGAAACAACATCCCAAATGTTTGTATTATTGAAAGCTGTCAGTTCCATGTTCATCGTTTCAATCCATTTGTCAAATATCTTTCTTAAGAGATTTGGGTTCTGTCTCATAGGATAAAGCAATGATTGTGGCTTTGTAATGTGGTTTTAAGGTATTATAAGAGTGATAAGACTGAATAGGATAAAGAGTAATATGAGGTGTTGAAGAAAGTGTTGGTGTATTTGTCATGTAACAATGATACTCAAAGAGATAGAGAGGCATTTTACCATTACGTTTTGGCCTTGAGACAATGTTATCAACAAGACCAGTTTCATGATTTGTCTCTGTTGAAATATTTGTGGTGCTAGGAAGTATAGGTGAATTAGGAAGTATATAATGTATTTGTGTTAGTGTATAGCTCTGATACCATATCGAAATCAGTCATGAGCTAAGAGAGAGATAATTATGCAAATCTTCATAAACCAAAAATAAATTTGTACAAGTATGTTTATATACACTAATGACTAAGGCCTAACTATGTACAACATAATACTACTAACCAAGTAAAATAATTTATCAATTATGTATTTGGAAAGAAACTCAAACCAATAAATCGAATTTTCATCAAAGTGAAATCATTAAACTAACAAAAATTGATGTCATAATAAGCATAAGTGTTTTTAATATATTATATACTCGAAATTCCATTAGAAGGAAAGATGTTTCCAATTCAATTATTAGTAAATGATATATTCCTTATCAAATCAAGAATATTTGGTAAAATTGGTACCGGCTGATTGATGAGTTTGTAATGTATGTTCTTACATTATAGTATAAGAACCTTTAAGAACTTTTGATGATGGAAACTTTGTATCAGCTAATGAGTCTATAAGAATGAGTTCTTTGACATATATCGTTACCAAACTTGTTGGTCCCCAAAAGTTTCGTGCAGAATCCAACAAGAGCCTTCCCATTTTGTGGGGATCCTCCAAAGTTCATCGAGAGTTCATTTCAAACTTTTGTTGAGCACGCATTAGCTAGGTATGATTTTATTGGTTTGATAGATGAAGAATAATTATGGAACTAATAAGCGCAATAAATTATTTTTTGCGTGATTAGTAATTTGTCAGAAAAAATTATGTTAATATTAGTTGCCTTTTGCCTAAAAAATATTTTTTTGTCACCATTTGGACCACAACAAGCTAGTCCAATAGCCAATTTTTGCATAATATACAATTTCTAAACTATCGTAGGCACGAAAACCCGATCTAGTGTGGGATGTTGTTATCTGTTTCACGTGAACTTATAAATGCCACTAAATCAAAGCCACTTCTTCTTAAAAAACATGTTGTTTATTATCAATTTTTCGCTATTCTAGTTATTGTTATATGTTTATACACACTCGGCATGATATAATATTAGGAGATCGTAGAGATCAAACTAAATCAGAAGGTGAAGATTCCAGAAGATCAGAAAAATTACGAAAATATATTAAATTTACCAGATTTAGGTTTATCTTAAATTAAAAAATTAAATTTATTTATTCATCTATAAATACTATTACATACTGTAATTTATTTATCATAAAAATCTATCCTAATATTTCATAAACACTTTTGTGTTCTTACTCTCGTTAATTTATCATATAACATATGATATATAAATTTATAATATTCATAAACTCGTCCCAAGTACTTCAAAAGTACCATGAAGACATGTTTTTTTTTTCCTCTCGAGTAGATCAGACCATAGTGACGGATACATTTATTTTCAAAACTACCTATGTACTCACGTGAATTGGACACTGCTTTTCTCCATGCATGTGTGTCTACTAACAAAATATATTTATTTCTAATTATACACATTACCAATATATACCAAATGATGTACAATATTGTTTAAATAAATTTTAAGAACATTTATATATTTAAATTTTTTAATATATAATATTATTTAAATTTAATTAATAGCATAGTAAAAATTAAAAATTTCATAGGTTAACTAGAATTTTAAAATCAATGAAAATTTAAATTATTTTATGTTGTGGTCATCTTAAAGTTTTTAAATTTATTAGCAAGTTCACAAATAAAATTATTCTAGTTATTTACAAAAATCAAAACTATAATATTAATGATATTTTAAATGCNCAAAAGATTAATTATATTCATTTTTAACTTTCAATTTTTGATAATAATATTATATATATATATATATATATATATATATATTATCAATACATATATTGATATTTTTGATTTAATTAATACAAACAATTTGTTTAATTTAGATGTCTATAATTATACTTTGGATTATTACTATTTATTATCACTTCAGTATATTTATAATATATATTATTCTTTCAACTCATTTTTGTATTCGATATTAGATTTTACATACAATTCTATTTTCTAAATAGATCGAGTAACATATATTTAAATTTTAATCAGTATATATGTAAAAATAATTAATGCTAGTATTATATTTTAAATAAAATAAGAAAAAAATAAAATTTTAAAAAATAAATAATATAATAGATATTTGAGTTGTATAAAAATGTCAATTCAAGAAAAAAACTACAATAATAATTATGTAGAGTTTTATATTATTTGATTTATAGAGTTTTGACTTGTTTATTTCTCTACTTTTAAGTCACTTCAATATTTTCTTCCAAATTTTCGAGATAAATAATAATATTATGTTGTTTATTTTTCTCCTTTTTTTATTAACATAAAAATGTATAATAAATGTTTTCAGTAAAAAAAGTGTTTTGAGTATCTTCCTCAAAAATCATTAATTAAAAATAACAATTCAATCTTTGTAAAACATAAATAAAGTATTAAAATCAATTAATATATGAAACAGAGTATATATAATTTATGCAAAAAAATTAAATTTGAACAAAAACTAATTGCATAAATTACAAAATACAAAAAGTGATTGCTTTATTCCCCTCGCAATATCAAACAAAATGTGATAAAGTTATCAAACAAATTTATCAACAATAATTACTAAAAGACGCTAAACGATAATAAATTAATAATTACTATCATCAATTTACTTTAATTAATATTATATTTATGGGATCCACTTCACGAGGAAGGCGGGCCCCATCGCCACGTAAGCATCCCGTTCCGTAAAATCTCTTGTAATCTCGTCTTAGCCAATCATAAGCATAACCCCACGTGGGAATGTGGGTCCCATTAGAAATTCAGCTGCCAGCACGCCGTTTAGGTTAAGAAGATAACATTTTTTAAACATTTATAATATGTCATATACTACTAATATTTGTCTAATTTTATAACATGCTCTTCTAATATTTGTACTTTCTCCTTTTTATTTTATTAATTGTTTTGAAAATTTTTTCTTATTTTACATTATAAATTTTTTTTTCTAAATCTTAATACATAAAATAAAACTTTTAAATTAAAAATAAATAAAATTTAAGCTTTTATTTATTTTTAATTAAATTTATAGACAAAAAATAAAAAACAAAAAAATAAAAATATATTAATATGCACAATTTTGACCAAAATAGCTAATAAAATAAAACATAAAAATATTATTTATCCTTTTTTCTTCTAATTTATCAATTCACGGAATAAATACTATGCAAACAAACCAAATACAATTTTACAATCTATTTATATTTTTAAAATTTTAGTTAAAAATGGATCAATTTTTAAAAAATTATTTAAGAATTAAGTTATTATTTATTTTAAATTATAGCATTTAAAATTTTTAAAAAATATAATTTTTAAAAAATGTAAAAAAAAACAAAAAATTAAGCAAATACCTCTAATCATTGACCTCTAATCATTAAACAAGTAAAACAAATTCTCTCTAATTTAGGCCATTCCGTGATTAAGTACATAATATATCATATATATATTTTTCAATGAAATATCATTTTTTCTTGTTTAGTTTAAGATATTTGATCTTATAAATATTTTAATATCAGTCCCTTTTCTTCTTGTTCTTGTAGTTGTTATATATATATATATATAGTACTCCTACTTGCCTTTATCTCCTTCACCATTTTCTCTCGATATTAAAAAAACTATTCTTGAATCATTATTCATATTAATGGGAGATCATTCTAGCTCACAAGCATCTTACATTCATTTGGTACATTTAAGCAAACTTTTATTTTATTTTTCCTTAATTATCTTTTCTCTCTTTAACTCTATTCATATGATATACAATCAATTAACATCATATGTATAATATTGACTTTAGGTTCATCATTTGATAGAAGAATGTATTATATTCAACATGAGTAAAGAAGAATGTATGGAGGCTCTGTTTAAACATGCTAATATCAAACCTATCATCACTTCTACTGGTAAGAAATATCCACACATACACTAAGCAGGACCGGTGCTAAAATTTTAAAGATTTTAAAAACTGCAATCTACAATAAAAAATAAGTTAAATTTTCATAATTTTGCGGTTTTCAAAATAAAAATCTATAAATTGAAAAATGTTGCACTGTTTAGATTCTGCTCGGATTCAAAACCGGCTCCGACACTAAAACATATATTTACATACATGTATATTTTTTTGAATAATTTAATATGATAATTTTGCAGTGTGGAAGGAGTTAGAGAAAGAGAACAAAGAGTTTTTCGAAGCATATGAGAGAAAAAGGAAAGAAGTACCGATGGAGAAAGATATGGCTCGAAAAATTGGAGATATGCTTTCAAAAACTAAAATTTAAGATAATTTAGATGCATATCTATATGATATTAGACATGGCTTGTGTGTGTATATTTATGAACCGATTCTATATATATAGCTTTTAGACATCTTGTAATATAGTCTTTGAATGAATAAATTTATAATAGGGATTTTAAAAGGTTGTTGCACCTCTTTACGATTATTTGCATAATTTTATATTTTGTTTTCACGAAACCATTTTATGATCTAATGCTAGTAATGATTGGAATTGTCTATAATTGTTTTATATTTTTTCTCTTTATATATATATATATATATATATATATATATATATATATTTAAACTTTGCTCTTTATATATTGCAATGCAAACATAATGGAAAGACAATACTTTTTTTTTATTTTTGCTCTTTCATAAAACAAAGACCCTAAAAATTAACATTTTATTTAGACTCTTTCATAATTTTTTGTATCACAATATAACATTTTTTTACTATTAAACTCAAACATTATTATCTTGAAACTCAAAAAGATGCAAAAAGTTGACACAAAAAATAATTAGTAGAATTAAATAGAAAATTGTTAGTAAAATAAAAACTAGAGGAAAATTATCAGTTACATTTTTCTATAAATTTATAGTAGAATATTTTTTTGGTGAATTGTGTTTTTTCAGCTTGATTTTTCTAGAATTAAAAAAAAACATTTGACAAATAATTTAATAATAAAAATTTATAATGGAATACATATGTTCTTTTAATTTTATTATACTAAGTTACAAATCATTTACACCCAAAAACTAAAAACAAACTTAAAACAGTTGATTCACATAATGCATTCATATATTTTAACCATTAACTAATCTTAAAGTCAAATATAATAGTGAAAATATATATTTATATATAATAGTGTCTTATTATAACCTCATCCAAAGTAAAAAGTTATTTTTTCCAAAGTAAAAAAAGTTATTTTGACTATAACAACACATTACCACAATCATCCAGATTTTTGGAGATGCAATAAACAGAGATGGTGGGAATTGAAGACAGACATCGAACGGTGAAGAAGCCACGTCGAGTGCACGTGGAAGCACGTGGAAATGTTAGAGAGTAACAACGTAGGGTTGCGTGTTAAGATACGGTGGCTACTTTAAAAAAACTCATGGTGACTTTTTTTCTTGTCTTTTTGTATTTTTGGTCACTGTTTTAAGCTTGATTAGTTTGGTCTGTTTGGTGAAGAGTAAGACCACTCTTATCTTATATTATTGTTTTTTCTTCTTCGTACGTAGTGACCACATTTTCGGTTTATATATATATTGGACCACTCTTAATTATTATTATTAGTTAGAGATGATTAACACTATCTATGTTCTAATATATTTCTAGATGAAAAAGAAAGATGATTAGCATTGTAAACAAAACCTATGTTCATAAATATACGGGACTAAATTACATTTTTATATATTTTGCTGCATCTCCAACCTAATATTCTATTTTTTATCATATAAAATAAAATTGAATTTTACTGCAAACTATAATTCTTTTTCTTTATTATAAAAGAAGATCCTAAATAAATTTTTTCACTTTAAAATAATTATCAATTGTAGTTTTTATTTGTAAACTTTGCAAAATATCCCAATTATTCTATTTTATTACATAAAATAATAATAATTCATAATATTATTTATACAAAAATTTGTACTATGTCAAAAAATAATAAAACACAACATAAGTTTTTATACAATTTTTTCATCTGTGAATTTCTTTCACAATTAAGCAAGTAATGTATTTTGAAGTGATATTTTATATTAGTAGTTATTATGTAGTTTTTAAGTTTAAGTTGTATTGTTTATTATATCTATTAAATTATCTATTGTTATTTTATTTTTATATTTGATTAGTAAAATAAAAAAATATAATAACTAAAAGACACGTTTGTAATTAAAATAGTTTTATTTAAAATAGAATGGAAATTAAGATTATTTTATATATATAATAAAAAGTAAAAGTTTTATTTTAGAAAGGAAACAGAGTTGAATTGAAAACAAAATTTTATTATAAAATAAAATTCGAATCTATAATAAAAATGAGTTGGAGATGCTTTTATACATAAACCACCCGACTAGTTTCACATGTAATGTTAGACATATTCCACTCGAGTCTCATATTTCGCCAATAACTAGATTCATCAGACCAAATGTTTGTGTTCTGCTCGACTTATCTAACCAAACATATAATAACAATTTTTATGGATTAATTAAAGATTAAACTAAAGGCAAAGGAATTGGAATAAAGGATTGCCATTTTTTTCCTTAACATCCTCAAGGACAAACAAGTACATAAATATTAAAGCCAATAAATCTTGTTTCTTCAAATAAAATTCGAATGTGGTACCTCCTTTTTTTTATTCCAGCTTTTGAAAAAACCAAATTGTTTATTTTTTAAAAAAGCAAACAAGAAGGAAAATGTAACATAACAAGAAAAAAAAAAGAGCAAAAAAGAAAACGAAAGGACTAAAACGACAACGTACTTAGTGAAGACCACACCAATTGAAACGTAAAGTCATGCAGTTACAAAAATTTTGGCATGCAGTTTTGTTTTTATTATATAAAACTCAGACGGTCCAGTTTGTTTGCGTAACCTTAGGATATACTTCTTGTAACGTTAACATCACATTTGGTTTAACGAAGTGTATTTGTTAATGTGATGGATTCAAAATTTTGTAGCCACAAGATTACAAACAAGAGTTTTGTTGAGCTAAGGGTCCTATTTCCCAATTAATTTTAGTTCTTACAAGACAGGGTTGAGGTCGTCTACCGTTCATACGATCCCAATTATATTTTCTCTTTATCTCTCTAACTTCTTTCTAGGATCTCTTCTCTCTCGAATTGCCAACCTCCTCCTCTTCCGAGTTTTTATCTCTTTTTTATAGTTGAATGTGATCCGTCAAAATAGGACAGTTGGTGGAATCGGCGATATGATGCGTAGCCTGATTATTCATAATCGACGTTCGGCGCGCAGGTCCTATGTTCAAGTTCGGTGGCTAGACCTTTAAAATGATAGGTCGGCTCGGCGCCAAACTGCTGACTTCGTCGTGGGGCTCTTGTTGGACTTCTCGCCGGATTTTTTAGTGGACTTCTTGCTAGGTTTCTGACTGACTTCTATATCTTCTGGATCCCTCTAATGAGGCCGTTACAAAACCATATCCAACAAGTTTCAATGAATAAATCAACAAGTAAAGGACTATTCAATGAGATTTGTTGTTTTTGTTTTTGTATTTAAGATATACTGGCTGATGTCATATATTAATGGTATCATAAAGTGTAACTTTTTCCAAGTAAAGATATTTTAGGGTTGTGTATATATTACTTATATAACAATTGCCTTGTTATATTTAAAATTAACATCCAATCTAAACAGAGTTTGGTTACAGTTGATGGTGCATCCCGAGGCCTTCACCAACTATCGGCATCAGGTGGACTAATTAGGAATGAATCGAGAGCTTGGTAAGGTGGTTTTGTCCTTAATATTGGTGTATGTTCGATTACTCTAGCTAAACTATAGGCAGCGTATTATGGTTTATGGTTCGCATGGGATAAATATTTTCGAAGAGTATTTGTGAAACTGATTCACAATGTGTGGTGAATTTTTTAAGCACATGGGGGGAAGACTCAAACCCCATATCATTCTTGTGGTACGTTTGTACCAAAGTTTTTATTCTAGAGATTGATTAGTCAAGCTTGTTCATTTGCATAAAGAAACTATTCAGGTGGCGAATAGGTTAGCTAATATGCGTTTTCATTATCTTTAGAATTCATAATTTTGAGTCGGTCCCAATTTCTTTAGTTTCAGTGTATTTAAAGAATATAGCTGGTAGAATTTTTCTACGCCGAATTTGTATTTGATTTATTTTGAATTTGTTTAATAAATTCACAAAAGGGTAAATCTGCAATAAAAATAAAATAAATTTATGTTACAAAAATATTGCACATTCTAGATTATTTTAAAATAATATTAAGTTAAAATTGAATTCTAAGGAATTATAATTTAGTTTTTGGATTCTAGTTCACAATTATAATTTAGATTTTACTTTTTGTTAAGCTTAATTAAAAAATTTTAAACCATTTTATTTTCTTATATTGAGAATATGTTATATATTATAAATTAAAACTCAAAAGTTTGACATTTTTTTAGTCTATTTATCCTTATATTGTATACGATGTTGGGGGAAAATTTACTACAAAAGCCCATCTATGTTAAGCCCAATATTTCTACAAAAAGCTCTAGATAATGAAACTAATAGAAGCCCAACTGAGTACGACGGCGTTTTAATTCTGTGAGTAAATAGAATCTGCTTTGGTATTATCTTCTTCTGCTATTCCGAAATCTCATCGCCGTCGTTAGGGTTTTTATCTGAGAAGCCAACAATGGCGTCTCTGGCCAAATTTCACTACTGCGACCAAACATTCAACCTCCGCCTCAACACTCATCGGAAACTCCAACCTACACCAATTTCATTTCGGATCTCCCAGAAACCTTCTCCGTCTCGCGTCATCAGAGCTTCCTTAAGCTCTAAACCCTCTTTTTTCAAATCTACTTGCGTTACTCTCACCACAGCCGCCGCTCTATTCTCTGCTTCTCTTCACCTCTCTGTCAAGCCTGCCATCGCAACTCCAATCGCGCCTCCTCCTCAATCATCCACATCGATTGAAGAATCAGTTGAAAAAGACGAAGCAACGCTCGAGAAGCATCTCGTTAACCATCCAAACGACGTCGAAGCACTTCAATCATTGATGAAATTCAAACTCAAATCCAAAAATCTCGAGCAAGCGTTAGAGATTCTAAACCGTTTAATTGAAATCGATCCTGAAGAACAAGAATGGCAAATCTTAAAAGCTCAGATTCATACATACAGCGGAGATATTGAATCAGCTACTAAAGGATTCGAAGAGATTTTAGCTAAAGATCCACTTCGTGTTGAAGCTTATCACGGATTAGTAATGGTTTACTCTGATTCAGAAACTAAATTATCAGAACTCGAAACTAGAATCAGTGAAGCAATAGAGAAATGCAAAATTGAAGATAAGAAGAAAGATTTTATAGATTTCATGCTTTTGATTGCACAAATTAAAGTAATGGAAGGGAATCCAATTGAAGCACTTAGGGTTTATAAAGAGCTTGTGAAAGATGAGCCTCAAGATTTTAGACCATATTTATGTCAAGGTTTGATTTATACATTGATGAAGAAGAAAGATGAAGCTGAGAAACAATTTGAAGAGTTTAGAAGATTGGTTCCTGAGAATCATCCTTATAAAGAGTATTTTGATGCCAATGAGCTTAATACTAATAAGCTTTTCTCGATGAATCGGTAAGAAAAATTGAGTTTTTTATGTTTGGATTTGATCCTTAAAAGTAATGGAAAGATTACATTTTTATTGGTGATTCAATTTTGTTCTGTTCTTAATCCATATTCTGATTGAATCCTTCAAGAATTGAGTGCGAGTGGTTGATTTATATATGTTTGATATCAAATATAGCTTATGAATATTAGAGAGATTGTACTTCATTCTACAATCTATCTATTACTCGAAGTTATATTTATTAAGGCATACATGATTTTATAGTTTTACTTAAGACATTAGAATAAGAATCCGGAAGGTGTAATGATCATCATATGAAGTGTGGTGGTGATGGTCTGCTTGGTCCCGATGGTGGAATCGGAACATATTTTGGTAACATTTGGAAAATTCCTCCTTGTGGCGGCGATGGTCTGCTCGGTCCGGATGGTGGAATCGGCACATTTTTAGGTAACATTTGGAAAATTCCTCCTCGTAGTGGTGGTCTGCTTGGTCCAGATGGTGGAATCGGAACACCTTTTGGTAACATTTGGAAAGTTACTCGTTCTACTGGCGGTCTGCTTGGTCCAGACGGTGGAATCGGAACACCTTTTGGCAACATTTGGAAAGTTACTCGTTCTACTGGCGGTCTGCTTGGTCCAGATGGTGGAATCGGAACACCTTTTGGTAACATTTGGAAAGTTACTCGTTCTGGCGGCGATGGTCTGCTTGGTCCAGACGGTGGAATCGGAACACCTTTTGGTAACATTTGGAAAATTCCTCCTTGTGGCGGCGATGGTCTACTCGGTCCAGATGGTGGAATCGGAACACCTTTTGGTAACATTTGGAAAATTCCTCGTTGATGCGGCGGATTGTGTGGTCCCGATGGTGGATATGGAGCTTTTTTGGTTTGGAAAGTTACTCGTTCTGTTGGTGGAAATGGTGGAAGAGGAAATTCTGTTGGTAACATTTTGAAACTTAGTGGTGGTATAACTGGAAGACTCTTGTCAGTAGCTTCAATGACACAAGCGAATAGGAGACCAAAAGAGATCACCAAGAGAACCATAGTTGATTTCTCCATTGCTCAATGTTTACTTTGTAGATTTGCAATATCAGTTTGATGTGGTTTATATAGAGTTTGATCATCTTTACCTTGTTAGTAAATCTTGTGTTTTGTAATCTTAGCATTTATAACTAATTACTTCTAAATATTTCTTTCCTATAAAAAGCTATGATTTAGGATTGTTCAAATCCATTTAGTCAAAACAAAGATATTTTTGAACATTTAAAGCCCATGTAGATTTAGTATAATATTTTATAACTTTTATTGAAATACACTATTTTGACACGAGTTTAAAAATCACTGGTTTTAACTCAAAGATTTTTTTTTTTAAATGGGTCAAAACAGTATCTTCTTATTATGGGCCTAATAGAATATTATATATTTCTTCAATAATAATGTTTGACGAAAATTTATAAATTATAATTTCATTACCAATACAAATAAACGCACAAAAGGTCCAAGATAACAACATAGAAGGAAAAACATTATTTCTGAATGATCTCAGGCCAAAACTGTGCGTTTTTAACTTTGGAAATACTTGCCAACACAGTTAACGGCGTTACGTCTCCCGTCACAGTTACTTTCTTTGCAGCAAAGTCTATGTTAAACGACGTCACTCCTACACATAACGATCAAAACACCAAAAACAGAGCATTTTAACAACTTAACTCAAGAATTTGATTTTTATTATTTAAAAATCTATAAAAGAAAATAAATTATTTAAATGTTAAATTACCTTTCAATTTCGAAAGATGTTTCTTAACTTTCCCTGCACATCCTTTACAGTGAAGTGACACTCTCAAAGCAACCACCTTTAAGAAAAGAAACAAAACTTGTTTTAATTCTAGTTACAAATTTACAGAGCCGGCCCTTAGATTTTAAAGACCGTAAGATAAAATAAAAAATATGGACCGGTTATTAAAATAAATTTTGAAAATAGGTCGGTTTTTCAAGTAAAATTTTTAAAATATAAAATAGACCGCAAACTCATGTTTGGTATGCCTGACCTCATAATCGACCCTGATTATTCATGATAACAAAACTTGTTTTAATTCTAAATACAAATCTACAGAACCGGTCCTTAGATTTTAAAGACCGCAAGATAAAATTAAAAAATATAGACCGTTTTTAAAATAAAATTTTGGAAATATTGGTTTTTAAAGTTTGAAAATATAAAATGGACCGTAAACTCATATTTGGTATGCTTGACCTCAGAACCGGTCCTGATTATTCATGATAACAAAAATAAACAAATTGTTTACTTGATCGGAAGATGAGTTCTTCTCAGGTGGTGGTGACGGCGGCGACTGTGGAGGAGGAGGTGGAGCTTGTGGAGGAGAGAAATTAAAATCCGGAGATGAATCATCTTTATCTTCAAAAGAACTGTAAGAAGCTGTTGGAGAAGCTTTTGTAGGTTCAGAGAATGGATTATCCGGAGACAAAACCGGGTCATAATCCAAAAACCCATCAAAGAACTCGGGTTGCTTCTTTTCCAAGAAAGAAGTAGAAGAAAGATACTTTGAAGCGTTTATTATCATTCGATCATCATGAAAATTATCCAAATCATCAACCGTGGTTATTTCCGGTTCAATATGTAATTGAATCGGATCAGAATCAACAAAACCGTCATACAAAACCGGATTGTTCAATAAACACCTTGAAGAATCTTGAGGAGTGTCACTGCTAAAACAACTAATCGGTGACTTACCATTATCACAGTCACTTTTCTTGCTCTTCTTCTTCTTTGTTGCAACAAGTTTTTGCTCATCACTCTCTAGACCTAATCTAGATTTAAGAGGAGTATGATAAGTAGAAGAAGATGATGAATTAGTGTTTGGTGAAGGTGGAGGAGTGAGTCTCCGACCATCACGTATGATTGGATTATGACGGTCGATGGCTCGACCACCGAGCCGAACCGTTGATGATGAAGAAGGTTGTGTGGTTTGGTCCATGGTTGTTGTTTTTGATGCTTGAGAGGCACTTAACATTTTTTATTTTTTGTATCACTTGTGAATTTGAGGACAAAGCATATTAGTTGTTGTTTATACAAATGAAATGTTGGGAGGTTCTATAGTCACATACTATTAAATATTTATATGTACACATGGGTGGGTGGGTGTTCGGGTATCCGTTCAAGTTCAAATTGAATTTTTCGAATTTTCAGGTTTTTCAGTAAGAAAGTCTAAAACTAATTCGGATATTTTATAGTTTTGGGTCGGGTTCGTATATCCAAATTTTTTATATATAAAAATATTGAACTAAATCAACCTAAAAGTTTGTGATTTGAATCTAATAAAATTTTAGTTAGTGTTAAATATGTTCAATAATTAATTTAAATATGATTTCATCGTTCTTTTTTTCTTTAAATTTAATTATCTTATGAAATTTAAATTATTGTATAAAAATATACCAATTTTTTTCTTGTACTAATGCAACTAAATTATAAAATTTAATGTATAAATAAATATACGTAAGACCCAAAAACTTATTACTCCACTAAATTATACAATTTAACATTTACAATCTATTTTACATAAATATATTAATATGTACGATAACAAACTTATATATAATAACAAATTTAAATACAATAATCATAAGTTT
This sequence comes from Iberis pinnata, assembly GCA_900406425.1. Classification (NCBI taxonomy): domain Eukaryota; kingdom Viridiplantae; phylum Streptophyta; class Magnoliopsida; order Brassicales; family Brassicaceae; genus Iberis; species Iberis pinnata. The sequence goes on along the minus strand of OVBE01002879.1, from coordinate 7,746 downwards.
GAGTATCTATTCGGTTCTTTTAGATTTCAGATAATACCCATTTGGATATCCAAACTATTAGAAAACAAAACCAGTTCGAATATTTTATAGTTTTAGATCGGATATTTTTCTTTGGGTTCGGAATTCAGGTTTTTTTGCCCGCCCCTAATACATATACAAAAAATCATGAAAAGAAATGTGAATTTTTCACTGATGGATGGACCCAACTTTATAAAAGTAATGTATTTGATTATTCGGATTCTTATCAATCCAATGTATAAGATTACTAGAAAGCTAGTGGAATAATTTTGATTCGAATGAAATTGTGGTTTTGGACCATCGATTTTGCCAACCCTTATTGATGATTTCGAATCTAATTCTCATCAACACCAAACTAAAAAAGAAAAATTAATCAGAATCAGATGCTTTTGTTGTAGTTTTATTGACGAATTTATTCCACTTTTACTTTCACTATTCTCACCTTTTCTCTATTGGTCATTCACTTACAATCCATTAAGTGTTTTTATGTAAGCCCATGATATGTAAAAAATAACTATTGGGCTTTTGAACGGCCCATTATAATAACAGAAGCATCGTATAAATTCATTTTTCTCCCTCCAAATTAGGGTTCGTTACTTTTGGAGCTTGAAACGATTTAAGCAGCGGCACAAAAATTCAACTTGAGGAATCTTATAATGGGTATAAAGAAGTGTTATTTTTTCATCTGAGTGTGAGTTAGTGTAATAATCATTGAGTTTTGAGTTTGGTTTTTGATTTGGTTAGTGAGGATTAAGGTACACGAGCTTAGAGATAAATCAAAGAATGAACTTCAGAACCAGTTAAAGGATTTGAAAGCTGAGCTTGCTCTCCTCCGTGTAGCTAAAGTAACAGGTGGTGCACCTAACAAGCTCTCCAAAATGTAAGTATTTGATCTTAGAAGATGTGTCATTTCGACTCAGGGTAATACAATCATACTGTACTTTAGGATTTGGTTCTCTGTTATTAGTTGTATTTGTATCATTCAAGTTTGTAATACCTACTAGTAGGAGTGGCCATTTAAACCGAACCAAAAATTTAGTTTGGTTAGTTCGATTCGGCCATTTTGGTTCAATTCGGCATAATATTTTTAGTTCGGTTTTCGGTTAGGTTCTCCAACATTCTTTCCTTTTACTAACTTAACCGAACCAACTTGCTAAAATTAACCGAACAATATGAAAAACCGAAAAACCGAGAAAAAACTGAAAAAACTCGAAAATTTTACCAAAAATAAGATTTTCGAACCGAAAAAACCGAATATCGAACCAAACTTTTGTTTGGTTCAATTCGGCCAAAAAAAAAAAACCGAATGCCCACCACTACTTACTTGTGTGTTAATTTTTTACAATTTTTGGTTTTGTGGGTTTCTATTAGACTAATCATTGATTGAATTGAATGTATGTATGTTCTTAAAATCTAGTAAGGTAGTGAGGAAATCAATTGCTCAAGTGTTGACAGTGACATCACAGAAACAAAAATCTGCATTAAGAGAAGCATGTAAGAATAAAAAGTTCTTGCCTCTTGATCTTCGTCCCAAGAAGACACGTGCTATTCGTAGACGCCTCACCAAGCATCAGGTCTAAACTCTCTTTACCATATATATGAATAATTTTCGAAAATTAGCCTAAAGATTATAACTTTTGGTGTATTGGGTCTTTTGTTGTTGTTGCAGTCTTCGTTGAAGACAGAGCGTGAGAATAAGAAAGAGATGTATTTTCCAGTGAGGAAGTATGCTATTAAAGTATAGTTTTGCTATACTAGAATTGATTCAAGCTTTTGGTTATTAATAGAGTTTTGTAATCTCTTTCTTGTTATTATCAAATAGACAAATCTTGTTCTCCCAATTTTTTTTTTTTTTTCAAACCCGTCTTTTCATTATAATTTTAAGACAAAAGAGATAAAATCTATTTTCAACACATACACATGTAAAGATAATACAAATTGCAATACATAAAGCATATTTAAAATAAACTAAGATAGAAAAGAAGCTAATCCTATTAACTTCAATGACCACACTAAGAAGAGCATTGATTCGGTCAAATGTCAAATTTGGAACGTCTTGCCAAAGGCTGTGAATACAAATGCAACATTCGCGAATAAACTCCTATGTCATAAGCTGTAAGGACACTTTTCATAGCTAACAATCTCCAAAAGTTTTATGCAATTAACACAATTTTTCTACGAAGAGAGATTAGAGAGGCACACAACTAATAAAGGAGTAACAGAGTCACATAATTAAATCCGTAAAATTAGTAACAACTAGAACTTATCTAGTAAAGATCTCAATAGAAGGTAATATTAGTACACAAAAGAAGTACCAAAACGATCGACATCAACTTCCAAAAAAAAAACGTGAACTAAGACGGATAGATCATAACAATAAAATATAGACGAACCCAAAATACTCTCATAGCTAACCACATAATAATCTTCCAAATCATTATTTCATATATAAAAAAATAAAAAAAATAGTCGACCACAGTGGGAGTCGAACCCACGACCTTTTGATCCGAAGTCAAACGCGCTAATCCACTGCGCTATGCGGTCACTGTTGGTACAAGCAGTTTAATCTTCTAACACTATACGCACACAGTATAACATTGTACAGTTTCATTGTAGATTTTGTTTCACTAGTGAATTTACTTTTTAACAGTAGAGTTAAAATTTTCCATAGTGTTTGGTATAAATGTCTAATATTTTTCCACGTTCACACACACATAATACTACCAATAATGGAGACCATTCATTTATTTTCTTCATATGTCATTTTCCATTGACAATTTTTAGTGGCATCATAACCATTAAAATTCATATCATTTTCTTTTATCAATTCTTTTTAAAAAAGCTGATTCTTGAATATTGATAATATAATAAATGAGCAATTATATACTACTTTGCTTTGAATAGCTACGGATATCCGGACTTTTCGGTTCGGATCGAGGCAAATATCAAATCGGATCGGATATGACGGATATTTTTCAGGAGCAAAACAAATCGCTAAATTAGATATCCGTCAAAAACAAAACAAATAACAAATATGAAAATTGTACGACTGATCCGCTCTGCGGCCACCCCTACTGCTTGGAGTCAACACTAAGGATAAATCATAGATTGGTAATTAAGATAATTAAATGTATAATGATTTTTTAAAGATATCATAATAACACAAGAAGCCAAAAACCACAAGCAGATGTGATAATAATATCTTCTTTACAAATTCATGTTACTTTTGTCGAATCTTATTCCTCAAATCTAATTTCCAAAGATTTCATTTTTTTTCGTTTCTAAGAAAATCAATGAATAAGAAGATTATTACTAAGCAGATAACAGCGAGACGTGACGATACACCGTTACATACGGCGGTTAGAGATGGCAAAACGGAGCTTCTTTTGGAAATTATTAGTGAACACGACGGAGACGCCGTGAAGCTGAAAGAATTATTGGCGGAACAAAACCAATCAGGTGAAACTGCTTTGTATGTTGCGGCGGAGAATGGTCATACCGACATGGTTAAGATTCTTATGAAATATTTAGACTCTGTTTTAGCTGGAATCAAAGCTAAAAATGGATTCGATGCGTTTCATATCGCCGCCAAAAATGGAAATCTTCGTAAGTCATTGACTTAGTTTCTCAAAAGTCTATTAATTTACCACACAAATTTACAATTATTTGGATATTTATTTTAAAGATTAAAATCATGCTCTTGTTTCTCTAATTATATGCAAATTGCTAAATTTTTAATAATTCACATGAATCATATTAGTTTTAGAAGTTTGTTTTGTGAACTATGATTAGGTTCAATTCGGCACCGAATAAACTGAACCAAACCGAATTCGGTTAGTTCGATTCAATTCGGCACTTTTAATTTATTTTAGTTCGGTTTTCGTTTCGGTTCGGTTTGGCAACAATTTTATTTTACTAAATTAACTGAACTGACCCGAACTAACCCCTAACCATAACGAACTTGATAAAATTAACTGAAAAAAACAAAAATTTAACCGAAATTAAAATTTTAAACCGGGAAAACCGAACTGAACAAACTGAATGCCGAATCGAACCGAACTTAACTTTTGTTCGGTTCAATTCGACAAAAAAAATCCGAAATAACCGAATAAACTGAATGCCGACCGGTTAACTATGACAAACAAAAAAAATGATTAAAACAAAATGATGGTTTATTTATCGATTGATATTATCAAACATTATCTTTTTATATATATATATGAATTTGAGCTCTGATTCCAATAGAAAATATAAAAACATATTTCATTTTTCTAGATAGACAATATTTTATTTTGAAGAAAATGTTAAATTCTATTCAGACTTTTAACATTTTTATATTACAAAGATACAACAATTTGTAATTTGTGCTTTTTCTTATTGTTGTTGAAGAGGTTCTTGATGTGATAATGGAAGCAAATCCAGAACTTTCATTTACATTTGATTCATCCAAAACGACAGCACTTCATACAGCAGCATCACAAGGACATGAAGAGATTGTTTGTTTTCTTTTAGAGAAAGGTGTGGATTTAGCTGCAATTGCTAAAAGTAATGGTAAAACTGCTTTACACTCTGCTGCTAGAAATGGTCATACAGAGATTGTGAAAGAACTGATTGCAAAAAAAATTGGAATGGTTACAAGAGTAGACAAGAAAGGTCAAACAGCACTTCATATGGCTGTTAAAGGACAAAACACAGTGATAGTTGATGCTTTGATGAAAGCAGATTCTTCATTGATCAATGCTGCTGATAATAAAGGAAACACTCCTCTCCATATTGCAGTTCGTAAAAACCGATTAGAGGTATGTCTCAAAGTTATAATATAGGTCCTCTTCATTTGTCAGTCGCTAGTGACAACGATTAAAATTGTGTTCGTTTGTCAGTCGTTGGACCAGCGACTAGCAATTAAAATTTTAGCCGCTAAATTTTCTAGCGTTTCAAAATAGATTCAGCGACTGCTAATCGCTGCCGCTAACGACTGGCAAACGACATAACCAACGACTGATAACAGCTGCAGCTAACCGCTGCCGCTAATCGCTGCCACTAGCGACTGACAAACGAACATAACCAGCTACTAATAACAGCTGCAGCTAACCGCTGCCGCTAATCGCTGCAGCTAGTGACTGACAAACGAACAAAGCCATATTTGATTTTTGCATGCTTATATGATTTAGTTTTAGTCCTTTATTAAATCAAAATTTGTTTTTAGACTTTTATGTGTTTTAATACTTCCTTTATTTCATAAAAAATGTAGTTTTAGGGAATAAAATTGTTTTTTCTTTTAAATTGTTGTTCACATTTATCAAAAAAATTAATTGCATTTGTTGTTTATGACTTCATAGTCTATAAAATGTTTTAACATTGGTTGAATTGGTTTTAGTTAATGAGTTTTATTTAAACAAGAAAAAATGTATGAAAATTTGTAGTTTCTTAATTGGTGTGCATTAAACTATAATTTTTTTTAAACCGATGGAGTAAGTTTTTTTCTTGTTTTGTGGAATACTGCATTGTTTTGAGATGTTTTAGATACAACTATTTATGTGTCGATATAAAATCGTGTAAAAGAATTAGAAGTTTGTCAATGTTTAAAATGTTTCTACTGTTAGATTGACCGTAAAACCAATGAAAACTAACTCAAGTAGTTGTGTCCAAATTTTAGTTCGATCCAATTGTGGGAACCATTTCAAATATTGACAAATTTCTGATATTTCTACACCACTTTGCATTAAACATATGTCTATTTATATTATGAATAAACCAAAATTTTCCAAAACTACATAAAACCTAAAAATATTTGAAAATGTACTAAAAAGAAACAAAATACACACATTAACTCGAAAAATATTCAAAATCAAATGATAAAATTATGTAAGAACCTAGCATATTAAGTAATGTCACATATGTATATAATAGATTGTTTTCATTGCAGATTGTTGAAACAGTTTTACAATATGGTGAAATAGTAAGTAAAGTAATGGTTAACAAATCAGGAGAAACAGCTCTTGATATTGCTGAGAAAACCGGTTTACATTTGATTATACCAATTCTTCAAAAAATCGGTATACAAAATGCAAGATCAATCAAACAAGCTAAAAGAATGGAATCAACAGGTTCATCTACTTCTAAGAAACTTAAAGAAACAGTTAGTGAAATAGGCCATGAAGTACATACTCAGCTTGAACAAACTGGTAAAACAAGAAGAGAGATTCAAGGAATAGCTAAAAGAGTTAATAAAATGCATACAGAAGGACTTAACAATGCTATCAACTCAACAACTGTAGTTGCTATTCTTATAGCAACAGTTGCATTTGCAGCTATATTTAATGTACCAGGTCAATTCACTGATGATCCTAAACATGTTCCTTTAGGTTATACATTAGGAGAAGCAAGAGTAGCTACAAAGCCTGAGTTTTTGATCTTTGTTGTGTTTGATGCTTTTGCTCTTTTCATCTCTTTAGCAGTGGTTGTTGTTCAAACATCAGTTGTTGTTATAGAAAGGAAAGCTAAGAAGCAAATGATGGCTATAATTAACAAGCTTATGTGGATGGCTTGTATTATGATCTCAATAGCTTTCTTATCTTTGTCTTTTGTTGTTGTTGGAGATAAAGAGAAGCCATTAGCTATTGGTATAACAGTTATTGGAGGTTTGATTATGGTTTCAACACTTGGGACTATGTGTTATTGGGTGATTGCTAATAGGATTGATGGTTCTAAATCTTCTCCAGCTTCAATGATGTCAGATCCTGAATTAGTTGATAGTAAGCATAATAGGAGACTTTATGCGGTTTGATTTGGAGTGTCAAAGAGAAGTATATGTTATTGAAGAACTAAGAGATTCTGTATGCAGCAATAAAAGAGATCTCTTTTGTTTTTTTTTTTTTGTTGCAGATTCTGTATATCTAGAAATTAGAAAATAGTATATCATTTGTATAAACTTTTACAAGATACTTGCAAGTAAAAAATATACGAGGATTATCTCTAATTGTTAAAACTTTAAATTTGGAAAAGATTAGCTTATTTGACCAAAAAAAAAGAAAAGATTAGCTCATAGAAAGTAGCCATTAAAACAAAGTCAACGTTAACAAAAAAATATCAAAATTTTGACTAGATTCGGCGTGTACAAAAATAAAAATCGCTTTATATATACTAATAAGTGATTCGTACAAATCGCTATATATAATATTAGATAAATGTCCAGAAAACAAATGGCAAGTTCACGGTTACATCGGCTTATGCGGCTGTTTTACTTAACTCTCGGCCGAGACAATTCCAAAGAGAATTTTTTCGAAAAGTTTGGACTGCACCTGTTCCGGAACGTTGCAAAGTGTTTCTTTGGTTACTAAGTAATCAAGTGATTATGTCTAATATGGAGAGACGAAGGAGACACTTAAGTGAATCAAGCCTATGTTCGATTTGCAAGAGTGCCGATGAGACAACTATTCACATTTTACGTGATTGTCCAGCCATGTCCGGGGTGTGGTTACGGTTGGTTGATCGTCGAAGAAGGTAGCATTTCTTCAATCACACGCTTCTTGAGTGGTTATATACTAATCTTAGCGACAATCATGAAATGGCTGGTTATTCATAGCGCTGCTTGTTTGGTTTAACGGTTTGGTGGAGTTGGAAGTGGAGATGTCCGAATGTGTTTGGCTCGACTACACTGTGGAGAGATAAAGTTTGATTTTTACAAGACTTAGCAAGGGAAGTAATGCTGGTCTACAATAGGGATGC
>OVBE01002878.1:0-23178 GCA_900406425.1 Iberis pinnata | reverse complement strand
CACTTAACCCATCCCGGTGGGGGCGGTCGCCACTTTGGCGAACGATCCAGACAACCTGGATCGACAGTTATGGTAGAGGGCGAATTTGCCGTGATGTACAGATCAACATCCCTTGTTGCACGAGCAAGAATCTCGTGAGGCTCAATTGTTTTGTGGTTATAAACCAGAGTATTCCGGGACTTCCATAAATGCCATAAGACCCAAAATGGTTTTAAGCGTATGTTCAATGGCAGGGTTGTATCCTTAAATAGTTCCAAGAAGAGCTCAAGTTTCGAATCTAAGGAAATATGGATGTCTGAGAGAGATGGATGAGTCATACCCAAGAGGCGCCATACACCAAGAACATACGGACAGTGAAAGAGAAGATGATTGGCCGTTTCCTCAGTATCACAACATCGAGGGCAAGACGGAGAAACCGAGATGTGCCGATTTGCCAAATTAACAAATGTTGGTAGAGCATTGGAACATAAACGCCATACAAAATGTCGTAACTTTGGAACTATCGGTAACTTCCAAATTTGTGTTGCCAAGCTCGTATTAAAAAACAAAGGAGGTGGAGATTCCCGATATAGATCTGAAAGTTGGATAGCTAAGCGATAGGCGGACCGCACAGTAAATGAACCATGACTGGTATAGTGCCACAAATATCGATCGGGAGTTGGGACATGTGGAATATAAATTTTGCGAATTAAGTCCCGATCGTGTGGGGCAACATGCATAGTCAATGCATTTTCATCCCAAATCTTTGTTTGAGTATCATAAAGATCTGAAACAAAGACTGACTTGGAAGTATCTTGAAGTGTGATAGCTGGTCGTGGTGGGGTAGTCGGCAACCATGGTTCATAACCAAGTTGAATTGAAGTACCATCACCTAAGTCGGCTCTTAAGCCTTTCTTGAGTAACTCCTTACCATAACAAAGGGATCGCCAACCAAACGAGCTTCGAATAGTGGAACGGGCATTTAGAAAACACCCATTTCGATAATAACGAGCTTTCAAGATCTGTGAGAGCGTTGAGTGAGGCTTATTAAGAATTTTCCATGCTTGGCTAGCTAGTAAAGCTTGATTAAATAATGATAAATCGCGGAAATTTAATCCACCTAATCCTTTTGGGTATTTAAGCTTTTGCCAGGATAGCCATGACATCTTCCTAGTAGATGCTGTGCCGCTCCACCAAAACTTAGTTAGAAGACTATCAATATCTTTTGTAAGCAAGCTTGGTAAACGGAAACAATTCATGGAGTAGACAGGCATTGCCATTGCAACACTCTTGATAAGAACTTCCCGGCCTGCCGGTGATAAAAATCTGCATTGCCACCCCGTTATTTTGTCGTAGACCTTTTTTGTAATATAACTAAACTGCTCACATTTCTTTTTTCCGAATTGTTCTGGCAATCCTAAATACTTTCCCCCGCCGCCTATATTCGTTATACCCAAGGTAGTCTGAATACTAGTTCTTGTGTGTTCGTACACTTTAGATCCAAAAGTAATCGTCGATTTATCAAAGTTTATCAGTTGTCCAGATGCAGAAGCATAAAGATCGAAAATTTCCTTTAACTTGTGGCTATTCATCAAGTTCGCACGAAGGAAAAAAAGTGAATCATCAGCGAAGAATAAGTGAGACACTACAGGGGCCTGTTTACACACACGTATGCCCTCCAGAGCACGGATCTTCACTTGTTGAGTGATGTATGAGCTAAGAACATCAGCACAGAGGATAAATAGGTATGGGGAAAGAGGATCCCCTTGGCGTAAACCTCGTTGGGGTTGGAAATTACCATACGGACTGCCATTGAGTAATACCGAAAAAGAAACTGTAGTTACACATTGGAGTATCCAGGTAATCCATTTACTGTGAAATCCTTTCTGAATTAAGACCTCATGTAGAAACTGCCATTCAAGTCTGTCATAGGCTTTACTGATGTCGGTTTTGATTGCCATAAAATTTGTCGCCACTGAAGAAGTCGATCGGAGGGCATGAAACATTTCATGAGCTATCAAAACATTATCATATATCGAACGACCCTGGACAAAAGCTGCCTGAGAATCTGAAATAATGGCGGGAAGTATTAACTTAAGGCGATTAACCAGAATCTTGGAGATAATTTTATATAAAACATTGCATAGGCTGATTGGGCGGAATTCATGCATAGTCTGTGGGGCCTTTGTCTTAGGGATAAGACAAATATTGGTATGATTCCAGCCAAACGGCAGAACATCATCACGAAAGAAAGCTTGTATTTCGGTGATTATTGCCGCGCCCACAACGTCCCAATGTTCCTGAAAAAATCTAGCTGTGAAACCATCCGGTCTGGGAGCCTTATCAGCACCAATATCGAAAAGAGCAGTCTTTATTTCATCCGGTGTAATTAACGAGATTAGCGTGTCGTTCATTGCTGAAGAAATCTGTGGTGTCAGCGATTGAATCAGTAGTTGAGTGTTCGTGACACCATGACTGGCGAACAGATTATGGAAGTGGTCTTGTGCAAGACGTGCCAGATTACGAGTTCCTGTAATCCGGTCTCCTTGGCCATCCTGTAAAGTAATGATTCTATTCTTCGCGCGACGATTACGGGTTACCGCATGATAAAATTTTGTGTTGAGATCACCTGACTTTAACCATGTATTCCGACTTTTAAGTTGCCAGTAATCTTCTTCCCGATGATAAGCGTCGAGAAGTTGTTGTTTAAGAGAGTGTATAAACGAAGGTGGAGTAGACGGACTCATGTGTGCGTCATCAATAGCCTGCCGTAGTTCAAGAATCTGTTTCTTGGAATTTTGATTATTATTGTGCCGCCATGAACTAATTTCCCGGCGGCACCGTATAATCCTATCCATGACCGTACCCGAAGAAGACTGTGGTAAATGCCAACCATTTCGAACAATATTAACAAATTCCGGATTTGATTCAAAACGACGATCATATCGGAATTGTTTTTTCCCACCTTCAATATGGGATCTAATATGCACAATGGCTGGACGGTGATCGGATTCAACAAGATCAAGGTATTGAATAGTTGTTGCAGGAAACATAGAAAGCCATTCTTTATTACTCATAGCCCGATCTAACCAACTCTCAATAGTATAGGAACGGCGCTTTCCCACCCATGTCATATTATTTCCCAAAAAAGGTAAATCCCGAAAACCGCAAACATTAACCATATTTTGGAAATCAACTAGGCTCCATTGTTCCCTTGGGCGTCCACCCCGAGTTTCATTAGCTTGTAAAATCTCATTGAAGTCGCCATTAATTAACCATGGTCCAGTACGAGTGGTGGCTAACCGCTGTAATTGTTCCCAAAAATGATTACGCATTTGTCGATTTGGATGCCCATAAACACAAGAATAATAAAAAGATCCTTCTTCATTAGCAACTTTACAATCTATCATACGATCATCCTTTGAAATTAAAGACACCCTTACATTATCATTCCATAATAAAGCTAAACCCCCTCCCAATCCCATCGGCTTTACACATTGAACCGAAGTAAAATTCAATCTAGATGCTAAATCGCGAACGACATCATCGGAATTCTTCGTTTCAATAAGAAAGAGCATGTCCAAGGAATATTGCCGAGTTATTCCTTTAAGGCGTCGAACTACCGTGGACTCTTTCAAACCACGGCAGTTCCAAAAGGCTGTAATCATTGGAAACCCGGTGGATGTGGGTCCACCGCTCCCTTTGAGTTAGCAAAAGTGCCTCTTGGATAAGATGATGATGGTCCAGCCGAGTCCATCATTTGTTGTGCCCAATAACGGGAATCTTGAGCATCAATAGTACGCCGCTTACGTTTAAAAAACACTTCGTGACTCTCTTCATCATCAAAATGACGGCGGTATGTGTTACCACCACTTGAGCCCCCACCGTAAAAACGATGCACAGTTTCATTTGCCGGTGGCGTAGAGGAAGGCATCGGAGGTGGTGGAGAAGTCATCCGGCGTTTTTTGCTTTGGGAAGAACCGGTTGCCGAAGAAGCCGAAGGTGGAGAAGCGGGTGGTGCCGAGACCGAAATAGGAGATAGTGCTTGATTTTCCGAAGGGTCTTCATCGGGATCCGATTCTTCATCATCACCGGCGCCTGGCGGGTTTGGTGGTGCCTCATCAGAATTTTTGTCACAATCAGCCTGCTCATGGGTCATTAAACCACAATTAAAACAGAAATTCCTTAACCGCTCATAATGCAATTTCAATATCACAGGATCAGCCCCAAAGTGAAACAATCTTTGGAATTGCAGTGGTGTGTCTAAATGGCACAAAAGCTTTATCCTGACATAGGAAACCGACCGCCCTCCATCATCGGTAAAATCCGTCTCAATGAAGAACCCGAGATTATGTCCGATTCGGGTCACCATTTCCCGAGTCAAGAATTGCATCGGGATGCCATGAACTTGCACCCAAAAAGGAATAGTCCGAAGGTCGTCATCATCTTGATTGTAACTCCAGCGATGAGCGGTAATCATCCACTCATTAAACGACCACGGGCTGCGACGAAGAACACCGGTCAAAGCGTCATCCGAGGGGAATAGAAACTGAAGTTTGGTTGAATCAACAATACGGCCCGAGACAAAGTCTTGGACTCCCCAAACGCGCGGCAAGGCAAGCATCATCACGCGAATGTTTTGTTTCTTCAAGTTGGCCGGAACAACGACAAGGCTATGTTGAGTTACTGTCAAAGCGCGATTGCAAGACTCAAAAGAAATTTGGATCGCATCTTCTTCCAAGCCAAGAGTGAGCGATTGCATTCGGGATTTGACGGAGTCCGACATCGCGAAAAGTAGAAGAAACAGAGGGAAAATGAAGAAAAGAAATTTCGGTGAAGAAGAGATGTAGGTTTTATAATCAAACCGAAAAAGCAAGGCAGTTAGAAGAGAATCGGTTGAGAATAAATCACATATGAAAATCGCCATAAACTGTCGGCGGTTGATGCTCCAATTTCGGAGAAAACGTGAGAGAATCAGAAGTAAAAACCGCCGGCGGTTACCGGCGTGAGGAGAGAGAAGAGAGAACATTGATAACCGTCCATAGACCTCATTAACCAGTGATTTGGTTTTATTCTTAATTTTCACATGATTGGGTTGTAAATATAGAGGATGTATTGAGTAATGAATTTAGAGTGATCTATACTATTATTTGAGAAGTATATTTTTGGAAGAGGTCAAAATATTGAATATAAATACAAAGAATGCCATACGGTCATAATTTTCGGAAGAACAAAAAAATCGCAAGGTTAAAACAGACCGAAAATTACAGTTTGAGTTACATGTTAGGAGATCGAGTCCCGAAATTGTAAGTTTAGAGGAATTATTTTGTTGTTAAAACTGGTGAAAACGCGTGGATCTTTCGATCCACCCGGTTTTTATATTTTAAGTCTTGAGTTCGATTCCCTGAATTGTCTAATTGGAAGACAAATTTTAGTATTGGTTGTGTAATGATTCGTGGTCTTAGGTTCGATCCTCATATACGCACCTTTTTATTAAAAAAAATGGTTACCTTTTTCCTTTTTTTTTCACGGTTACCTTTTTCCTTTTAAAATCCTATTTTGTAGATATTATTGTTACCATATATTAGATATTTTCCATATCAAATTTGTTATTAAGATCATTCTAGATTTTGTAACAAAAATGATTTCGAAACTAACTAAAATATCTTAAAACTCTAATCGATTGATAGTTTTTTTCTTACTATAAATATAAATACTCTTTATATGAGTTTATCACATTATAATTACATCTCTGGTGATAAGGTTAGCCTTGTTCATATTGAAAACTATGAAGATTTCATTTTTCTTAAATTATATTTAAGATTTATGTTTCGATAATATTTCATATACACATAATGTTTAATTTTTGTATATAGATTCCTATTTACAGTGTGTCCACCATATTTAGTCAAAGAGAAAGGTATCATCATCCAAGAACCTAAGGTATATGTCTAAACCGTTTTTGTTCTTAACTTTTTTTAAATTTCGTAAGTACTTATTGGATGTCGAAATTATGTAGGAAATTGTACCAAATAACAAAGACAAAGAAAAGGGCATTTTGAACGTTGAAGAAATTCAACATGAACAAAAGGTTCTTTAATCCTAAATCAAATGTCATCATCATCATTAAATCGTTTTTTGTTTTATATATTATTACTAATCTTCATATTTTGGATGAATCATTACCTAGAACCATGATACATTGCTTATTGACGTTGTCAGAGACGAAGATCTCTCACATTATTCGCAAGTATGTTATATATTAGTTACATTTTAATCTTTAAAATGTGGTGAAAGTGTTCTTCAATTCTTTTAAATTGTTATATATTGTAATTGCAGCTTAAGAGAAGACCCATTGTCTCAAATGAGCAACTCGAACTTTTATCAAAAGTTGAGATGGTTGTCAAGCGTTCCAAAAAAGAATTACATGCCTATTACAAAGGCGTGATTTTTCAAATGAAGCAATATATGGAAGCATATGAAAGAGCGAAAGAACTCGAGCTTAAAATCCCCAAAAGGAAAGGAAAGATTTCTTTGTTGTATCATATGGTCGGTTTTACCGATTTTGATTTAAACAAGGAATCGGATCACCAAGAAAAGAAGAAGGAAATTAGTGAAAATTTGCTTAAAAACATTGTTCTTCCAAATATCAATTACGATAAGATGGGAGTTCCTAAGTTTTAGTCTCTTTCACTACTTTTTAAGTTGTTTCATTTTTTATGTTCAATCATTTTTTTTATAACTTTTATAGTTCAATATTTATGTTATTTAAAATTATAAGTTTTTAATATCAGTTAGGTTTATTGCAACTGTTTTTGAATTTTGTTTTCGAGCTAATTAATTAAATCTAATCAACCGCATGTACATGAGTACATCATAACAGGTTGTTACAAACGACATAACTAATTATCATAAGTTAATAATGTCATAATTTAACTACTTTAGTTACACTAATCTTTAGAAATTATTTTAATATATTTTTATATTTATGAACGTTCTATAATTAAAAAACGGAATATACTTTTATATAATATTGAATATACTAAGTTTTGGATATGTTATTATTATTATTTTAATTAATTATTAAATAATTTATTTATGATAGTAGATCAAAACGACATTTTACGATTTTCAAAATATATTAATTGTCATGGTATTTGACCGGTGCATATGAAACGACACACCTATAGAAATTGTATCGATTCGAAACTGATTATCGAACCTTATATATAGCATATCGTTTCATTTCAAATATCAGAAACCTATAACTTAAACACCAAAAAATTTTCCAGAAGTAAATTCGAATTGGTGTTTCTACAATGTCCTCAAGGATGAAGTTTGATCAATACGAAGACATAGAAGAAAATCCTACGAATATTGTCCGTATGTTGATTCAGAGGAAGTACAGAAACATCATGAAGATGATGAAAATTCATATAGAAGTTATGGAGGATCGACATGAAGTCGAGGTTAGAAAAACAAGAATAGATTAGGTGATATCTATTTTGCAAAAGATTCAAGGAGATCTTAACTTCAATATCGAAACTGAATTGACCAATCTCCATGAGCAAAAGCTTGAAGTTGATAATGAATTCAGCAACACTCATCCGTATGAAATTAACTATAGAGAGTGTGGTATTGATTTTTTAAATTAATGTTTAATGTATGGAAGTTTGTAATATTTGTTTTTTATTTAATATAGACGAGTTTTATTTAAATTGTTGAAGTTATTTTAATTTGGTATAAAATATATCGAATCAAGCATAATACCCAAAACAATAGATAACAAATGTTTTGTTTACTTCAATATCAACTAATCTTGTTAGTTTTATAGTTATATTGAACAATATCTTATATGGTTAAGAATATTAAGGTATGATAAGATTTTATCGTTGCAAAGTAAGTCTAAAAGGGATAATTGAATTTGGTTGAGAATATTAAGGAATGATAAGATTTTATTGTTATATTTAATCTATATTTAATATATATCGTTTTATATCAAATCACAAAATATATGGAAATATAAAAGATTAACCATTTAACCATTTAATTATTTCGAAATTTCATGAAACCAACTAAAATATCTACATAATATCTAATCTAATCGAATCGTTGTTAGTAATCTTAAAGGTGGTAGATCTTTGGAGGAGGTTATACATAAAATTCTATATTTTTGATCTAATGGCGATTAATATGGAAATATTATTGATTTTGATTAACTATGGTATTTAACCTCCTAAATAATTATGGATGTATAAAAATGTGAAGAGTATCTACGAAAAAATTTAAATATAATCGGTTTTGGTAATATAATATGTCCCGGTTTGTTATATATTTTCTAACCTTATATAGTTATTATCATGAGATATGATTTTAGACTGGTAAACTCATTCTGGTATTCATTATGAATCTGAAAATATTTAACAATTTATAAAATTATTATCTAATAACTAATTTGATATGTCATTCCTTAAATGTTTAATTTGTTAGGAAATATAACATTTATTATATTTGTTAATTAAGGTATTTAACCATATAAGTCGATAGAATATGGTTTTACTAATTGGTTGTATTGGTAATGTATATACGAGAATCTTAACTATATTGTTTAGATCATTTATAATATATCGTTTCTATTTATTCTTATTCTATTATTTTGGTATATATATATTCTATCGACTATTCATTCATTCGTATAATCAAAACCCCTTATCAAAACAAATAAAGTTGAGAAAAGTTATGGATATGGCGCTTGCTAAAGTGACTAATTTTACTTCTCTTAAAAATGTCAAACCTTTCAAAGTTTCGTGGCGTATTCAAGTCAAAATTATTCATTTTGTGGAGACCAGCTACTCTAAGAGGTCCTCCCAATACCATAGAAATGATATTGGCAGATGAAGAGGTAAATTATATACAATCCTTAATTTCATTTAGATTTTTCAAAGTAATTAGTCGTAACGGTTTAAGTTGTTTATATATAGGGATCAAAGATTCAAGCTATTGTAAAACGTGAATTTGTAGTGCATTTTGAGTCTAAGCTCCAATTTGGAGGATGTATTTCTATTGAGAATTTTAAACTTTGGGAAAATTCTGGTCAATATAGAACTACCGATCATCCATTTCGGATGAATTTTATGGTGTCCACTATTGTTCAAGATACAAATACTAGCATCACAACTGACAATTTATTTTTCAGTTTTGCAAAATATGATTCAATACATGCAGGGAGTCTAAATGATTCATATCTTATTGGTTAGTAATATTCATTTAGTATTTATTAGTTATATGATTTGTGTCTAATTTAATTTAATGTTGTTTGATAAACAGATATCATAGGTCAAGTGGTTAATATGGGAAGGCTTGAAACTATAAATGTTGCTAGTGATAAAACAAAAAGCAAAATTGATTTTGAGATGCGGAATCAAAAGTTTGTTTTTGCGAACTTTATATTTTATTATTAACAGAGTTCATATTGAAAATTCAAAAATTTATTTTAATAAATATTAATTATTAATCATTACACGCAGTGATGAACGTATATCATGTACCTTGTGGGAAGGGTATGCAGACGAATTATTTTTAGCATATCAAGAGAATGAATGACAAATGCTACCCATTATTTTACGATTTGCAAAAATCAAGAATTGGAGAGGTACTTTATATAAATTTTGTTATAGGTTACTAATTATTGTAATAAATGTGTACATATTTTTTCGCACTAATGTTTACTTTCTCCATATGTGTATTCCATAAGAAATGCTTTTGATGCATCAAAACTCATTATAAATCCAAAATACCTAGTGGTTTTGGATTTTATTCATGAGTAAGTCGTTATCTAATTGTATAAATGTTATTACAATAATCAGAAATATGATATCAATATTGTTATTTATGTATTTAAAAGGTTACTAGATGATGGTGTAGCTCTAATACTATTGGAAAGCAAACCGAAATCGCAAAAGAAATCGAGTTTTAAAGAAGAAAATCTAGAGAGGAAAACAATTACAAAGCTTAAACAGACTAATGAGGTTCTGACTTTTGAACACTTATATATATACTACTATTAAAATGGAAATTAATTCTATTTTTTATTTTTCTAGATTTGCAAGGTAAAGATTATGTGCACAATTCTAAAGATTAATAATGATTGGTCTTGGTATTATATTGCATGCAGTCCATGTAACAAAAAGGTGGAAGATGATATGGTTCGTTTTGTCGATACGAACAAAAGTAAAAAAAAAAGGAAGGGAACGTAAAAGGTGTGATAATTGGGTCACGAATGTTGGTGCGAGGTAAATTATTTTGGTGATATGGTGCATCTTACAATGTTACTACATAAGTTATAATACTATGTTTTGTGTGATGTGTTTCGTTTTTATGTTGTTTTTATTGTACACCTATTTTTATCAAACACATGTACAAGTTACACGTCTATGTAATTGATCAAACAAGTAAACTTAAATGTCTATTGTTTGATTCTGTAGATGCTGAGGTTATTGGTCATTCGGCTACTTCTCTTTTGAAGGGAAGTTTTGATGAGGTAAACTTTTTGATTTCATATTAGAGTATTGAAATTAAAAATGCCAAAAATAGAGAATGCTTTTAAGAGTCTTGAAATCTATCCAGATTATGTTTATTTTCCTCGCGCGTACGCGCGGGTCACTATCTAGATTGTATTAAATTAACAAATTTAGTGTTATTGAAATAAGAATTTTCTTTAAAAATTAAATATATAAAATCGACTCTTATTCAAATAAGAGTTTTAAAAATCGTATAAAATCTATTGTTATTAAAAATATTTTAAATAGTATATTTCTAGTGATTTTATGGTATTTGTTAATCGAATTTCTTAGTTAAAAATATAAAATTTTAAATTTTATTATTTTAGGTAAAATTACAAAGAATTTTATAACATATCATATGAACTTTTTTAATTCACCTAATCATCTAAAAATTCACTAAAACATAAACCAATTCAAATATTTGTTCCAATACATCCTCATACTACTAGGAATTACTAGTGTAGTTATAATAAACATAAAAAAGAGATATCCAAGCAAATATCCAAAATAACTCTAAACAATAAAAAAAAAAAAAATGTCCAAAATAACAATATAGAAAAATTGATAAGAAATTGGTTCTCCTTTTTGTGTTCTACACTTGGACATATGAATAGATGCCACTGATCTGTCATTATTATGCTTTAATTTTCAACTTTTTATTTTTTTATATAATAGATTAGTTCTCTACTTTAAAAGTTCAGTTCTCTCACGTCACCTCTTTTTTTAAATATCGTATGGCTTTTCTTTATGGTCTACTTTTATTCTCTCTTGTTTTCTTGGACCAGTTTGCTTCTAACTTACGATGTTTTGAACAACGAATCATTCGATTCTTTTCGTGTTTTCGCTACCTTTACTATTTTATTACAGGACTCTTCTAATTTGATACTTTATCTTAAGTGAAATACGACTCAATTCTAGCATCAATGCCCAGTTTTACGAATATAAAAGTGTCTTGTGAATATATAACATTTGATATACAACTGTGATTTGTAATTTGTCTTAGCATAAATGTACAATTCAGTTAGTGTGTATGTGTACTATTAGGAAAAGATCAACCAAATAAAAAAGGAAGATTCCGGAAGATCAAGAAATATCACACATATATGATAATATTTTAGACTAGTAAATTTACATTTATCTCTAAATATATTGTTTAGATTTAGTTCTATCTTGATTAGAAAATTAGATTTATTATTCTTCTATAAATATCATTGTATCTTGTATCTTATTTCTCATGAGAATCTATTATAATTATTCATAAATACTATTGTGTTCTTCTTACTCTCATCAAACTTATCATGGTATGAGAGCCAAGATCCAAACCTAATGGATTAAAGTTCTTTTATCTTCTGCTTACAAAAAGAAACCAACAACAACAACAACAATTCTCTTGTGATGGAGAGTTACGATGTTAATCTGGCATAAATGGTTTTGTTTTGACAAACCAATTGCTAAATCGTTGGAGAAGATTAAGTGTGATTACAGTGTAATCAAAAGAAGAAAAGAGTACATTGTGTTCAATCTTGTGTTGAACATATTTTTTTTTTTTTAAAGAGAAGACATGATCTTTTCTTCAAGATGTGTTCTTCTCTTATTGAAGACGTGTTCTTCAAAATCTTCTTTCTTTTGATTCCAAGAAGACGTGATCTTTAGAACACACAGAAAAAATGATTTTCAACACTTTTTGATGTTTCTCACAACTTTTTAAACAAAATCCAAAATCCACTTTTTGATGTTTCTTACAAATTTTCTTACGTAACATTTGTTTTATTTTTCAAAAGTTATTTTTATTTACAAAAGTTTTCACTATTTAATATAATTTGTTAACATATGGTTTATTAGATAACAAAAAACCGATAACCGTTTGAATTCACATATAAATAGAAGAAAATTACAAATCATATATGAGAAATCTTAAAAATCATAACAAATAATATTATTACCATTTCCATATTAATTAGATTTCTACAAGAAAAATAATATCATCAACCATATTTTATAATCATGTATTAAAACATTACACAATTTAAAAGCTAATATATCAAAAATAATCAATCTAAATTATAAATTTATATTAAAAAATTATTTATATTTTTTATACACTTTATTTTATATGAGTTACAATATTTTATTAATAAATTGTATATCTATTTTAACAATTCTATCAATAAAAAATAAAAATAAACTAAATTAAAAAAAACCTAAAAATAATTAATGATAAAACTAAAAACTACCATTCAAGATTTTGTAAAATCTAAAATCTATATTAAATCAAAATCCAAAAACAAAAACAAAAACCAAAAACTAAAAATTAAATCAAAAATCAAAAACTAAAAACCAAAAACCAAAAAGCATTCATAGCCAAAATCTTCTCCTTTGAAAGACAAATCTTCCTCGTCGTAAATGTCAGGGCATGATTTCTCACACTATATTCAATCAATAAAATATAAGAATTAGCAAAAAAATGTGTTTGTTTATCTAACTTGGCACAATTCTCTCTGAAAAGTTTTACAAATGATTTTTAAAAATAAAAATTGAAACCCCTCAAATGAGCCCCTCTCCTCCTATTTATAGCCTCGGGACAGTAATTGGCTCTCATTAATATCATTTATTGCGCTGATTTCCCAATTGAATACCAATCGTAACATTAGACTCAGCGATCAGTTTGGCGGGATTTGCGGCGGTCAACGCGTTCCGGGTTGATCGTCACTGGGGTTTAGGCTCGGCTCTCCATGTGCCTCGGCTCTCTGGAATGGGCTTGAATCACCGAAATCTTCTTCGGCTCTCAGAAGTCTCCTACGGCTCTCCAGATGGGTTTGGGTCTCCGGGGTCCGCCTTGGCTCTCTAGGATGAGCCTGGAAAGCCCAATCACATGGTGAGCCGGATCAAACTCCGAAGACTCAACNCCCCCCCCCCCCCCCCCCCAAATCCTATAATGAAAGTTTCCATTACAGAATTTCAATTAGTCAATGATTTGGTCTTTTGACTTGATTCTCCAGCAATCAAGATCTTCTGTAAATATGGGCATCTCAATTTTCTTGCCTGAATTGATTTTTGCCAAGATATTATTTAAGCCTATTTCACAACTTGTTCTCGAGTTTTGTGAAACTTTCAGTCCTTAAGAAGACATCAAGGTAAATCTTCTTATTCTCTCAAATTTGTTGTGATTTTTTTACTTTCTCTGAACTTGTTTTTCAATCTTGAGCTTTCCCAAAACTCTTGCTTGAATTCTGTTTTCCGGTTACTTTTTGCTTGCTCGAATCTGTTTTTCGGTCACTTTTGTGCTGAAAAACAGTTTTTGAATGCCAACTTTAATCTCTTATGGATCAAACCTAAATTTGTTCTCTTGTTCTTTCATTGTTCTTCGAGGGTTTTATTTTTTCCAACAAATTTCTAAAAATTTTAGAAATCATTTACTTTTGATTTCAATATTATTATTTTTTACTTGTTGAAAGAAATTTTCCTTTTTTCTGGATTCTTCAACTTCCCATGAGCTCCTTGAGTCCGAGCCGAGTAGCGTACGGTCCGGACCGGATTCTGACTTCCCCAAAGCTGGATTCCGCAACTACCTTTTTACTAGGGCTGGACGGTGAGCCGACAACACCCACTCCCGAGCCGAGCCTAGTGTCGATTGCATCTTCACTAGGGCTGGGTTGTACGTCCCCACCCGATCTGAGCCGAGCCAAGTCGAGTGTCGATTGCGTCTTCACTCGGGCTGGTTTGTGTGTCCCCACCCAAGCCGAGCCGGGTCACACCTCACTACTCGAGCAGGATCACTTCTCCACCCGGGCTGAGGCAACCATCTCTCTCTTGTGAGCTGCTACATATTCCCACAAAACCGAGTGAGACGATCTCTTCTCCCCTCGGGTCGAATCGTACCTTGTCAATATCCGAGCCGAAAATGCTGCATATCTCAACTCTCGGTCTGGATTTCTCACCTCTTTGTTCCCCCATTTCAGCTGAGGTATCTCGTCTTCCGATTTGTGTGGTACGGAGGTCCTCTCCCTTACCCCTGACCGAGGTTCCCTTTCTCCAGCATCGCCATGTTTGAGCCAAATTGTGCTCCCTTCCGAGCCAAGCACTAGCGCGAGAGCAGCCCCTGAGCCGGCGTCACTTTTTCTGTCACAACCTCCGTCAGATCTGAGCCCGATCCGAGCAGCGGACGTATCTTCTTACCAAGTCCCCGCTCAACTTCCCATCTTTGGTCCTCATCCTCGTTCCAGGTTATCTCCAACTATATTATTAGAACTATGAAACAATTGCCATCTTCCATGGGATGTTGAGCTTATCTCTCCATCTCCTTTACAGAACTCGGAGATAGTTAGAAACGGTTTTTGATGCGCGCTCGAGGTTTACTTTAGGGAATGCATACTTTCATTTCCTTTGCTTGAGATCCTCATACGCTACATGCATGCTACTAGGCTTGCTTTGCCCCAACTTTTCCCGAACATCATTCGCATGGTGGTCGGGTTGCAGACACTTGCGGAAGAAACTGGTTTCGAGCTTGACGTCCCATCCCTTGTTCGCCTTGAGGCGATTAGGAAGGTCCCAAAACGACATGGTTTCTTTTATCTTCAGTCCAATCAGGATAGTGGTATTCTTTCCGGGTTCCCGAAAAAAGACGAGAAATGGAAACAAGCATACTTCTACCCGGATAAACGAGTCCACTTTTGGCCGTCTTTCCCATTTAGCGGTTGAGACTTGGGCTTCCGAATCCGGTTAGTGGGGCTGGTTTAGGTTCTTTTTTACTTATGTTTGAATATGCGTTATTCTTTTGCGCTATAAATCTTGTTGTTTTGTTGTTTCTTTTTGCAGTACCACTTAGAAAGAAGCAAAACAAGGTGTTGCTTTCTCCCGAGCTCGCCGGTTTTGTAGTTGTTGGCCGCAACGCGAAGTTTATTTAGGAATCATTCACTCCAGAGAGGATCTTTGAATCTTCACAACATCTCCAACACTTCGTCGATTCTTAGCGCTTCCTTCTACATCCCGACGAAGTCGGTTAGTCCCTTCTCACGCTTAATGGTTTCTTTTGATTCTTTAATTTTTTTTATTGACGGCTCGCTTTGTGGTTTCTAGCTCTTGATGACATTGAGGATTCTGAAATATCTTCTTATCGTGCCGCCAGAAAAGCTAGGGACGCTACCGCTCAGCCAGCTGGTGGATCAACATGACGCGAGGTACCCTCCATCGCTCCCAAGACTACCCCAGCTGCCTCTCTCCCCGTTCTTTCATACAAAGGGGCAAAGAGAGCCAGGAAAGCTCCTGCATTGCCAGCTGACAGCTCAGCTCTCTCAAAGCCCGATCGTCGGCCCGTCATTTCCCTCCCTTCCTCTAAGGATGATCCTCGACTTTTGGAAGGTGCTTCCTCTGCACAAGGGTCTCTGAAGAGGAAGCTCCCGGAACAGGGGAAAAGGAAGGGTGATGGGAAGAGGCATAAGTATGACTGGGACTTCGACTATAGGTCGAACAAGTCGATCGTCACGGCTTCAGACTCATCGTCCTACCTTTTTCGTCATTTTTGCTTTGAGGGTTGCAAGATCCCAACAATTCCGGATCTTCGCGATGAAGTTTGTGAGAACTACAAGAAGTACTCCAAGAGTGTTGACGAGGTTAGTAAAACACAAAATTTTTTTATATTTTGTTAAGTGTCTACTAAGCGTTGACATGTTGTTCTTCCTTGTGTTATGTGCAGAATTTAGCATGGTACAATGATGCTCTCGACACATTCTGCCGTCAGCTTGCTGCAGCTAAGGACGGATCATGCTTAAAAGCTGCCAATGATCAGGTTACTTCACTCACCACTGAATTGAAGGAGAGCCATGGCCCATGGAGCGTGCGGAAACCATTGCGATGAATGCAAAGGAAAACCGGTCTCACTTGCATGAGAAGTGTAAACTGGTGTTTTCTGAGTCCGTTGCACACCTTGAGGCAAAGATTGCACTTGAATCTGACAAAGCCCCTCTCACAACCCGTCTTGAGGAAGCTGAGGCTCGTCTCAAGTCACTTACTAGTTCCCGAGAGATTGATGCAGCGCGAGCTAGAGAGGAGGCAAAGAAAGCGGTTGTCGGGATGGTCTGCGATGGAGTTAAGCAGATAAGACTTCACATTGCTGCTTGGGATGCCGCCCTAGAGTCTTTGGTATAATTTTGCGAGGTTAATGCCAACCTCGAGCTCCTTACGGATATCGACAAGGGTGAGATTCTGGACTTTAAGGCGGAGCTCGAGGTCCTTATAGCTGATAGAGAGGCTGCAAAGAAAGTGTCTGCGAAAGCTGAGGCGAAGATCTCGCCTCTCGACTTGGAGGGATTTGTGCGGATCTTTTCAATATCACTGATTCTTCCTCTAGCTCCTGTTCATAATTCTTCTCTGGTTACGACTCCACTTCTCACACCTTATGGGATCTTGCCCGTTCCCCCTTCAGACTCGGAAACTGATGTTCCCGCTACCACTTCGGCTGACGCAATAGTCGTTATTGATGAGTTTGGGTCCAACATCGGGCTCAAGATGGATGAGAAGGTGGAGGGGATTCGTGCTGCAACCAAGGAGGATCCTGCGCAGACTTAAGATCGTTTTCCTGCTTTCGCTTTCATGATTTAGAGACTTGTGTTGTTTTCTCTATTTTCTTATGCTTTGGTACTTTGCTCGGGATTACCCAGAGCTTAATTTATATTTTGAGACTTTTGTCATATTTCACTCAGAATAGCCTGATGCTTTATCTATTTGAGAGTTTTTAGGGATTTTTTTATTTTGACAATTTTTACTTGTGTCTTTATTTAAATTGTTTGCTCTTCCGCGAACTTTCAACCAGACTTAGCCAAATATAAATCCACTTGTATAGTGGTTTCAATTAGTCATCACTTCTTTGTTTCATATTGAGTGAATGCTATATATGCTCTTTTGGATTTTTAGTATTGTTCGAGCTCGGTTTAGACTCTTTCTTAGTAGTCCGGCCCTTAGACCTTAAAACTTTTGTTGGTTTTTGCTCGAGTTCGTCCCGTGCTCATTTTAATTTTTGAGCGCAGTCCTTTGATTTATGAACTCTTTTTAGTTTAGCTTTTAGCTTTCACTTAGCTTTTATTTTAGCTTCTTTGTCCTAGCTTTTATCTTAGCTTTTTGACTCAAGCGTTTTTTAGCTTTTAGCTTTTGTTTAGATTTTACTTTAGCTTTATTCTAGATTTTTAGGCCGCTCGAATCGCGTCCTTCGTGTGAGTGCGCCAAATTGAAAATGCATGAACTTCTTTATTGATGTGAATGGATTACAGAAATGCCATCACAAAATTGGTTACAATGCTATCTTACACTTTATGATCAAAAGTATGCCTTAAGATGCATTGCATTCCATGATCATGGGAGTTTGATACCATCTCCAGACTCCAACTCGTAAACTCCGTAACACACAACTTTCGTCACTTTGTAAGGACCTTCCCAGTTTATACCCAGTTTTCCGGCGCCATACTCAACTGTATTTGAGAATACTCGCCGAAGTACCAGATCACCCACATTGAAATGTCGGATCCTTACCCGAGAGTTGTAGTAGCAAGCCACCGCGTGTTGATAGTTTTAAGTCTCGATGATGCTTGATCCTGCCTTTTGTCTATTAGATCTAGGTGTCCATCATCATCTCATCATTTTTACTAGGATCTACTGTGTTAACCGTTCTTCTAAGTTCAGGGACGGTGGCTTCTGCGGGCACCACCACTTCAATCCCATATACGAGGGAGAACGGATTCTCATCAGTCATCTTCCTGGATGTTGCTCAGCAGGCCAACAGACATTGTGAAGCTCATCATCCCAACCTCCTTTGAAAGCTCTTAATCTCTTTTCAGGTTGCTGAGTAAAGTCTTGTTTGTTGCTTCTACTTAGCCATTCCCTTGAAGATATCTTGGCGTTGCCTTGTTTAACCTTATTTTCCATGTCGAACAGATTGCCCCATACTTGTTTGAGATAAACTAAGACCCATTGTCAGTTACTATTTCGTAGGGCAAACCGTGACGATAGATCATGTTTTGCCACACAAACTTTTGGGCTACTGTTTCAGTGAAATTTTTGAAGGCTCCCGCTTCTATCCATTTGGAAAAGTAGTCCATCCAAACTACGAGGAATCTTGCCCCGCCGGTCGAGGGGTAAAGCGGTCCAACGATATCCATCGACCATCTCATGAACGGGTATGGAGATGAGATGGAAGAAAGTTGCTCGACAGGTTGGTGTATGAATGGAGCGTGTTTTTGGCATTGTTCACATCTTTGTGCATATTCCTCACATTCGTTCACCATAGTTGGCCAAAAATATCCTTGTCTCTTGATTTTTAGGACTAACGTCCTCCCCGGCGAGTGTGACCCGCATAGACCTTCATGAACTTCTGTGATGATGGTTAATGCTTCCTCGGGTCCGACACACACAAGGTAGGGTCCTGCGACACATTGTTTGTAAAGTAGTCCATCGACTATGAAAAATCGCGCACTCATAACCTTCAGCTTTCTTGCATTCCATTTGTCATCCGAGTTCTTCCCCTTTGTGATGTACGCCTCGATCAGGACTATCCTGTCGTCGATTCATTCACCTGGATCATCCAATATCTTCTCCTCTATCATAAAAACTTGCTCCGAGCTGAGTAGAGTATTAGTAGATTATGTGTTTCTTGCAGGTACTCGATCTGAGTCAATTTAACTTCCCACAAAATCATTCCTTTCTTCGGTTACTTCACCTAACACGGAGCGGTTTCTATATGGTTCGACATCCTCCATATTATTTTTGTCTGAACTAACTTGAAGGTTGTTGTTCGAGCAAAGACGGGTGGCGAATCCCAAGCTGAGTTCACTGCTGATAGGTGTGGTGGTTCCTTCAACAACTTAACCCGAGTCAAGGGTGGCGCCTGCATCTGCCTCCTCGTTCACTTGTTAGGAACGCCTTCTCTGATCATGTTTGTATCACCATGATTCTCTCTGCGAGGGATATGCTTGGTGTTTAAATAGTCTCCACGGTAATCATTCTTCGCACCAAAGGTTTAGATGTTGATGCTAGCGCAGCCAATGCATCTGCCGAGCTATTCTCACCTCGCAGAATCCTTGTCAGCTCGAATCTATCAAACTAATTAATAAGTCCTTGTATGACTTCCAAGTAAACTCTCATTCTATCATCTTTGGCTTCATATTCCCCGCTTATTTAGCTATCTACAAGTTGAGAATTGCTTTAAGCCTGGAGATCTTTCACTCTGATTCCCAAAGCCAATCTCAAGCCCGTAATTAGTGCCTCATACTCCAATTTGTTATTTGAAGCGATGAATGCAAGTCTGTACGACTGTTCGATCACCTATCCTGTTTGAGATTCTAGTCGCACTCTAACTCTGGATCTCGATTGTGTTGATGAGCCGTCGAATTGGAGGCTCCATACTTATTGCGACGGTGAGTTTTCCTGAAATCCTATTGGGAATTCGACAATAAAGTATGCCAACACTTGTGACTTCGCACTTAACCGATTCTAGTATTCGATGTCGTACTCGCTCAACTCTATCGCCCACTTGACCATCCTTCCAGATTAGTTCAGGCCATGGAGAATTTTTCGTAGCGGTTTTGTCGTCATCACCATTATTGAATGAGATTGGTAATACGGGCGGAGCTTCCTTGCGGAAGTTACTACAGCAAGAGCTAGTTTATTGGCCATCGTATATCTTGTCTTGGGGGAAACCAAACTTTTTCTTATGTAAAAAAGTGGCCTTTGGTTTGCTCCATCTTCTTGGATCAATACCCCGCTTACTGCAACAAGAAAAACCGCTATGTATAAGTATAGGGTTCCCCCTTTTTCCGGCTTTGCTAACACAGGTGGATTAGCAAGGTAACTCTTCAGCTTGGTGAACGCATTCTCGCATTGATCGTCCCAAAGGAATTGCTTGTTTCCTTTTAAAAGTTGGAAGAATGGGACACACTTGTCTGTCGATCGCGAGATGAATCTGTTTAGAGCAGCAATCCTTCCTGTCATACGTTGGACTTCCTTCATATTCTTGGGTGACGGCATTGAGAGAATCGCTGTTATTTGGTTGGGATTTGCCGTGATCCGCCTTTTAGTTACAAGATAACCTAGGAACTCTCCCGAGGTGACTGCGAAAGTACATTTCTCTAGATTCAGCTTCATCCCGAACTAATTGAGAGTTTTGAAGCACTTGGCGAGATGTTGGACATGTGCATCCTTTACTACTTATTTCACTAGCATGTCAGCGATATAAACCTCCATTGTTTTGTCGAGTTGAGATGAAAACATTTTGTTCACTAGTCGCTGATACGTTGCGCCGACGTTTTTCAAACCAAATGGCATGACCTTGTAGCAATAGATTCCTCTATCAGTTATGAATGATGTTTTCTATTGGTCGTCTGGATTCATTTGAATCTGATTAAAACCCGAGAATGCATCCATAAAGGATAATAACTAATATCCTATCGTGGCTTCAACAAGTCGGTCGATGTGAGGAAGCGGGAAGCTATCCTTTGGACATGCCTTGTTGAGATCCGTGAAATCGATGCATATTCTCCATTTCCCATTCTTCTTTTTCACCACTACAAGGTTCACCAGCCATTCGGGATAATGGACTTCTCTTATCGATCCGTTCGCCAAAAGCTTTGCTACTTCATCGTTAACGGCCTGTGATTTCTCGGGCCGAGCTTCCGCCTCTTTTTTTTGTAGGTTTGAAGGTTGCGTCGACATTCAACTGATGTGAAATCACATCAAGACTTATTCCCGGCATGTCGCTTGATGTCCATGCGAAAGTTTTCTTATTCTGTCGCATGAATCAAATCAGCTCACCCTTCAACTCTCCTTTTAGCTGCAACCCAATGGTTATGCACTTTTCCAGGATCCGACGGATTGAGAGGAACTTTTACGGTTCTTTTTTGCGAATCTACATCCTTGTTGTCTTCTTGACATGGGGTGGGGTGAGCGCCGTCGGGATCTAGACTCGGGCCCTCTCCTTCTCAATAGAAATCAGGGCTCTTTAATTGCTATTGAATCCTGGACTTGACGCTAGCCATATAGCAGATTCGAGAATTCTTCTGATTTACGCGAAGAACTTCTATACCACCTTTAGTTAGGAATTTCACGCATTGACGATAGGTAGACAGAACAGCTTTCATTTCGTGGAGCCAAGGGGTCCCCAAAATGACGTTGTAAGTCGTCGGACGGTCCACTACAGTGAACTCAATAAGCTTGTGGACTCCTTATGCAGACACTGGGAGTCTTATTGTTCCGAGCGAAATTTTTGTTGCTCCACTAAATCTTGTTAAGGGGTTCGGAGGTCCCTTTACTTCTGAGTTGTCCAGCCCCATTCGTTTGAACGTGTCGAGGAACATGACATTCACCATGTTCCACGTATCGATCAATACTCGCGATATCATGCAATTTGCACCGATGTCAAGCTCGACGACCAAGACATCGTCATGCGGTGAGTCTAAGTGAGAGGCATCTTGTTCGGTAAAGCTTATCTCACTTCCCGAATCAGAGGTGTGTCTTGTTTTTCCAAACTCCGCTTTTCTCATATATAACTTCACCGAAGAGATGAATTCTTGGCAATGCCTCGATCATCCCATGATAAAGTTTATCATCTTTTTCTGAGGGGCCTTTGAAGCGCTCCCGCGCTCCAGGCTTCGAGCTCTTTTCTAGTTGGGATCTCCTTGTCTTCCTCGGGAGTATCCATTTCTCGCATGATTTCTTCAAGATCGATCCCCTTTTTCAATTCTCCCTTGGCAAATTTCTTGCTAAGAAAGTTCTTGAGTTGAAAACATTCATGTGTCGCGTGCCCATTACATTTGTGTAATTCACAATAGGCATCCGGGTCACGTCCTAACATTGGCGGTTCTTCCTTGCTTTTTTGCTTTTGCCCCCCCCCCCTTCTCGACATTGTATGAATGAGACCCCTTAGAATTCCCTTGGAATTCCTTATTGTCCTTCTATTCAAACTTCTTCAGCGGGAGATTTGAGTCGGAAGTTCCTCGCGTTGTTTTAAACTTCTTGGAGAGGGAGACCTTCTCTTCTTTGGAGATAATCCAGTTTGCAGAACGATGGAGTGCGTCCTCAATCGTATGTGGTTTGTGAATTGATAAGTCAAAACGGAATGGGGACTTGTTCTAGAGTCCATGTTTGAGGGCAGCGAGCACCGCTGACTCGCTTAGCCGGTTACCTTTTCTTTGACACTCTTGAATAGTTCAATGAAACTTCAGAATGATTCAGTTGGACATTGACTTAAAGTCCAGAGGTCAGCATCCGAGGTTCCCTTGTCCATGAAAATTGAGTAATGCTTCAGGAATGACGTTGACAACTGGGAAAACCACTCGAGGGTTGGTCCCGTCAGGTTTTCAATGAAGAGTCTGTTGTATCCCACATCTTTCTCTTCTTCGCTGAAATGTGCTCTGGTCACGGCAATCCTGAAGGCTGTCATGTGAGCATTTGGATCGGATTTCCCTTCGTAGAGAGGGAGCCTTAAATTGCCGGTGTCTCTTAACCGCACTTCGACAATGTGGGCGGTGAAAGGAGTCTTCTTTGTTTTCGCGATCACGCTATCAATCTCAGGAGCTGCTTTCGCAAATTGGCTGCACATATTTGATAAACACGGATTTCTGCTAATCCTAAGTCTAGCAAATTCCTAAGTTTAATT
>OVBE01002877.1:0-28886 GCA_900406425.1 Iberis pinnata | reverse complement strand
AATCTCGGATAACATTAAATAGAAAGCATAAATGCTTACTATAAAGCGTTAAAACCGGGTAAAATCACATCCCTAACCGCTTAGCCATTGAGAAAGGCATAAGATTCACACTTGAACCAAAATCGCAAAGAGATCTGGAAAAAGTGATGTCTCCAATATCAACTGATAGAACAAAGCTTTCAGGATCACCATTCTTAGGCATTCAGTTTTGTAAGATAGAACTGAATTCTTTTGTAATCATCATTGCTCCTTCTTCTAAAGTAAGCTTGTTGGTGATCATGCTTTTGACATATTTCTTCAGTAATGGAATCAGTTGGCATGCATCAAAGAATGGAAGTCGAACATTGAGCTCAGTAATCATTTCTTTGCACTTTGCATCTTCAAGTTCTTTTATGGATTTCATGGGTTTAACTAGATAGGGAACCTTCGGTTTGTAGATTCGAGGAGGTTACAGAGTTGCAATAATTGGTAGACCAATCCGTCCAGCTTAGATCGATCGGTCTGACCTATCGGATCAGGCATAAGATTTCGAACCGATCGATCTAGCATGGACCGATCGGTCTATATTCTCTGGATTTTCCAGAATGTTTGGATCGATTTATCCAACTTGGACCGAACAATCTAAGGCTTCCGAAGTGTCTTGGACTGATCACTCTGAGTTGGACCGATCGGTCTACCGATTCTGCAATTTCTTTTCTGCATCTTTTCTAGACCTGCAGTTTTTTGAATAACTTCCAACATTGTATGTTCTTCAGATTCCTCAAGATCTTCAACAACATGTTCCTTAACCTTAGCGGATCATAAAGATTTGCCACTTTTCAATGTGATTGCATTCACATACTCTTTCTTCTTGGGATAAGTATCAGATTTCCCAGGTAATAACCCAGTTGGTCTTTTTAAAGCTTAAGTAGTCTGAGAAACTTCTGATTTAGCGCACTAAATTCGCGTTGTGACTATTTTTTTGTTCTAACAGTTGTTTAAGCATCATCTTTATCGTATTTGGTTGTTGAGCTTGAGGTGGAGGCGTTTTTTGAAGTCCAAGCTGGGAGGTCTATTGAAAATCGTCTGAATTAGAATTCTGCACAAAGTTCCTGTTTTAGTTTCTTTGGAAACCACCACCTCCTTAATTTTGACCAAATTGTTTACCAGAGTTTTGCATGAAGGGCTTTTGTTGAGTTGGGTAGATCTGATCTTGGGGATTATCCATATTGTTGCTTCTCTAGAAGAGACTGGGGTAAGTTTTGTTAAAACATGAACTGATCCTTGATTGTACACCATTTGACCTTGGCTATTGTTGTAGCTCACTTCTTCCTCATAAAATTCATTTTCTTGTTCTTGAAAGCAAAAAAGCAGCTTCTGCATCGTCTGCAAAACTGACATGTTTTTAGTTTTGATTCTTGAGAGATTGAGTAAGCATCCCTTTCATCTCCGAGACTTGTCCTTTCACTTCTGAGAGTTCAGAGGTATCAAATGTAGTTCCCCTGGCTCTCCTATCAAAATATAGGCAATGATTTCTGTTGTTAAATGCCAAGTTCTCTATCAGTTTATAGGCATTTGGAATGGCTTTGGTCATAAAATCACCATTGCTTGCTGTATCTAGAGAAAATTGGTATTTTTGATCGATTACTCCGTAGAAAGTGTTTAGGAGACTTACATATGGGAAACCATGATGTGAGCAGTCACGAAGATTCTCCTTGAATCGTTCCCATGCTTCATAGAATGACTCTATAGGACTTTGCTGAAACCCAGATATTTTGTTTCACATAGAGTTGGTCTTGGTAGTGGTGAAAAAGTGATTGATAAACTTGGCTCTGCAATCATCTTAAGTCTCAATAGAACCAACAGGTAAAAACTTCAACCATCTAAGTGATCTCTTAGCGAGAGAGTGTCGGAAGAGTTTGCAATGCATGAAATCCCTTGAGACTCCATTAAGTTGGATAGTGCTGCAGATGTCCTCAAATTTATCAATATGGTCCATGGGATTCTTGTTGGGTAGATCATGAAACTGGTTTTGGGGAAGTATTTGGATGAGCCTGATGGGGAACTGGCACTCCTAACGTTGAGGTTTCCGGGATCGGATTGCTTTCCTGTTAGGAAAAAATGCTTCAGGGTTGTTGAAATCACCGGCTAGAGGGTGATTATGAGATGGGCGCTAGTCGGAAAATCCATTCGGATCGCCTATCAATATGTAGTTATTCCCAATCTGGTTAACATTACATCTCCTTGTTATCCTTGTGGGACTTGATTGCCGTTAGCTCCTCCTCCCACTAGATTGACTATCAGTTCATTGAATCCAGAAAGAGGTAAGTTGTTTGGACCATCGGGATCGACCGGATCATTTTGTTGAATGTTTACAACCATTGAATTGGATGAGTTTGCGTTCTTTTTTGTTTTTCGGTTTGAACGTACTAAGTTTGCAAGTTCTGCATTACTGAGGTTGAGCAGTTCCTTGGATTTTTCAAATCATCGGGTCATGCACCTGTAAAGAAAAAATCAAGAAGACAGAACGAGATGAGTCTCGTAAAAATTTAAAATTCTTTGACTAGAACTTAGAAGACACTGAATTGGTTCCCAGAAACGGCGGCAAAATTCTGATAGGTCTAGAATTTAATCCTAAAACTATATTGCAGAGATATATCACTATGGCACACTAAATGGTCGAATCCATAGAGACCATATAGCACGACTTTCAGTTTAATTTCAAATCAAGCTAAGACAATAAATAAGAATGATTGTAACTAAAATAACGCAATAACTACAATAAACGAAGTTGAAATATATAAATAAAAGCGTCAGGCATTAGGGAATTCTACATGTATTCGGGTTTAAAAGATAAAGTTAACATGTAGGATTTTAATTTGAAAATAGTTCTCAATATGAAAGACATAAATAGAATAATCTCATCTCGGAGCATTAGACCCTATGTTCGAAACATTAGAAACAAACTCTCGCCAAGCTAACTAATTCAACCATGCATTAATGTTCAGATTCAATCGTTCATAAGCCTTCTATACAATACTCTCGCAAGGAAGAACACTTATTCATCTAGACTATATCAGACTTCTAAACCAAATCTCTTTGCATCTATAATTTTAATATCAATGAACTAGTTAGATAATCTAATTCATGCATTAAGAAAAAGTCCTACCAAATTCAATCCTTTATGTTAAACCCTAACATTCAAACCCGGTTTCCTTGGGAAACCCTAAAACCTAACTATGGAACTACTCAGAAATAGCAAAGCAAATCCAAAGCAATATTGTTGTAGAACATATAGTCAATAAAATAAAAGTAGATATTATTAAACAAGAACATAGTTCATAAATCTTCTCCAACTACAGGGTTCAGATCCGACTCTATGTAAACTAAAAATTGTAAAAGCGTAGGCATAAGCCACAAGGCTTTTATATGTAAAAGGAAAATAATAAAAATAGGAAAATAAGATAAGCTTGAGGAAACTTTTGCAAAATATGAAAAATCTTCAAATTTCTCGCAGGTGAAAGAGATCGATTGATCTGAGACCAAACTAATCAATCTGAGTCATCCAGTTAAGGATGGACTGATCGGTCTAGGGGTAGATTGATCGTTCTAATCTTTTTGTGTTTTTCTGATTTCTTCTGGAAATATGGACCGATTGATCTAGGGGTGGACCGATCGATATGTCTTTTTTGAGGCTTCATTTTTTCAGATTGACCTCTTCATTCTTCACTTAGCCAATTTCCATCCAAATATGCAGAAAATCATCGCTTTAAGTCCAAATCAACCTGAACACCTGAAAACCTAAAAATTTGCCTCAACTGCAAGGAAAAGGTTCGGATAATGCATAATAGGAGACATAAATGTCCACTAAAATGCATTAAAATCGAGTAATATTAGCCCTCACCTTCCAAAAGCACTCATCGTTTTTGCAAACTACAACAAACATTGATGGATTTGATTTTTGTAATTTTCCATCCAAACTTATATTTAACTGAAAAACTGAAAGCATCCATAACCTCCATCGCAATTCATCTTTTCTTTTAAATAATTGACCCGCGTTAATGCTCACATTATATGAAGAAATAATGCTTTTTTCATCAACATCTTTTCTCTCATGTCATTAAAATTTTCATGATCTATATTATCATCACCAACAGATAANCTATGTTATCATCACCAACAGATAATAAATTATCCATGATCGGAAGTTTTGAAACGTATTCTTCTTTTTTTATTGAAACACAAAGTCCCATAAAATTGGTTTTGAAAACTTCTATTAAACTTATTACTTGTCGATCACTTGTCAGAAAAACAGTAGGCGTTTCATTTGACATATTCTCCACCATTATCTTAGGCAATACATAACATAATTGAATATTGTGCACTGGGTTATCCAGTCCATATTCTTCTTTAACAATCTCAATTAATCTAGCTAGCGGCATATTATCCACAAGAACAAGTAATTTGTTTCCTTTTGTTTGATAAATTGTAACGTATCATATGTTATTGTATAGCCAATCATCCAAAACTATATATATATATATATATATATATTATATGTGACATCCTGTAAATATAAATTAAATAAAAAGTAAATAAATTTACAAATTAACACAACAACTATGTACAATAACTATACTAGAACGTTCTATAACAAAATAATCATAATAATTGTGCGTATACAAACTTTACATATTAGCTTTACCAAAAAAACTCGATCACGAAGAAAAATTCAACAACCCTGCGAAAATAGTTATGAACTTTTTTTTTGAAACTTCACCTAACAAATATTTTTACATAATCAATATAACAGCTCTGTATAGAAACTTTGCTTAATAGCTGTAATTTTTCTAAATAAGTACATGAATTTTCTTTTATCAAAATATGTAAAATAACTAAGCAATCATAATAATTGTGTGTATGAAAATTTTACATATTAACTTTACCACGAAAACTCTATCACGAAGAAAACATTCAACAATCCTGCGAAAATAGTTATGCATAAGAAATTTTTTGAAAACTATACCTAAGAAATATTTTACTGAATCAATATAACAACTCTGCATGGAAACTCTGTTTAATAACTGTAATTTTTCTAAATAAGTTTACAAAACAACTTTTACCAAAAAATGTACATTAACTATACACAACAACTTTTCATAAATATGCATTCATATCAATATAAATACCACTGCCAAATAACTTTTCATAAAAAAATTGGCAACGAAAGCTTTACTAAAAAATGATGCGTTAAAAAATGTGAAATAACTATACATATTAACTCTACCGAACAAATCTGAAATAAACAAAGTGATTTAACTATGCATAATAACTTTACTAATTACGTATGGATTCGAATACTAATATATAAGCATACCTTTTTTAAAGATTTAAAGGGTTTCTATGTCAAATTGTTTGACTCTAAAAGGTGTTTAATGATTACTTATGTTTCTAATTTGATTTTTGTAACTATGGTAAAATTATATTTGAAATATATAAAAATTTCTAATTATTTATTTATTGTGATTCCAATTATAAAATCAAAGCATTATACATTTATAATGCTTCCATTTTTTAATTTTCTTTTTAAACAATCGCACTTCCACTACGCTTTCAGAAACTTCTAATTCCGATTATGAAGCGAGAATCGTACATCCAACGAAAATTTCGTGCTACATAGGTTAAAACATAAACTTCATCATGATTTTGACCGATTTTAATTAGAATCTTCAAAAAATCCAATAAAATACAAGCAGTGTTAAAAAAACCCAGCAATTTTTTGTCATCAAATAGTTTTATACTAGTTTAGAAGATAAAACTCATTATAAGGNNAGATAAAACTCATTATAAGGTACAAGTTATCCCACCATGAGGAAGAGTAAACCCCATACGTAGATAACCTCAAACAAGAGGTAGTAAAAGTCGCCGAAGTGAAGAAGAACTCTCGAATGAGAACATATTTTAGTAAAAACTAAACCAACAAACATCAATCTATCCTCTAAATCGCCAAAAAACATAACAAAACTGCATTGGGCGAAATTTGGAAAGATTATAGACCCTTAATGGTGAATCCCTAAAGCTAATATAAAACCATAAGATGACATAAGAAACTAAAACACAACAAAAGAAATCATTGGAGAAATGGACATGATCCAAACAGGCTTCCATAGTTGCCAAAACAAGCCTATGTCCAAGCCCAACATCAAAAGAGTTACCCTAGAATCATGAATACATTCATCGCTGCCTTCCCAAAAGCCAACGAACCCAAATCCAGTGAGTCGATTCACCGGCCACCATGTATCACCCCCAACAAACCAATTGAAACATCCAAACCCTTGAAGAAACCTCGGACGAAAAACTGGCCACCAAAAAATATCCCTTCGTTGAGCATAACCCGACGACTGCTGAAGCCAACACTTGAGCAACAAACAGAAATGCTTCAACAACGACAAGGAGCTTTCGATTTCTAAACCGCCGGTAATCCAACTCGAGCGTACATAAGATAGATCGAGTGAAAGTTCATGGCCGTAACTGGATCAATGTAGCGAAGTAGAAGGAAAGACATGCATGCCGCTGGAAAGCCTTCTATCAGAAGATCAGAAGAAGGTGAAGACAGAGCCCAAAATCAGCTGACGGTTGAGGATGAAGCCAATATACACAGAAGCGGAAAAAAAAGAGGGGCCGTTAGGCGCCGGCGGCAAAGCCGGACACCAGCAGTAATGGCGAGATATGACGGAGATTGGGAGACTTACGAGAGCTTAGGGAGAGAAAATGTGTTTTTTAGATATCTATTTGATTCTTTAAAAGTTTTAAAACTGATATCAATATGCAATTAAAAAAAGACACATAAAGCATATATTTCAATATGATACTATTCACGATCTCTATTGGAGCCATGTCCACTCCTTCCATGACCCTGCAACTGCGTAATGCTTATTCTTTTTTTTTTTTTTTTTGAGTATAGAGGCCTCTTTTAACGATCACACAAGAATAAACACACAAAATTTTGTTTAAAATATTTTATGGGAGAATTAGCTAAAGAGTTTTTTCCAATGATTTTGGAAATAACATTTTATTACACTACTTAAAACTAAACATTTTCAAAATTAAAGTTTATTATACTTTTAATAAAAAATTTAAACTATTTTCTTTTAAAATTTTGTTATTTACACAGAATGATCGTTCTAAATTGGAACGTTCGTTCCATTATGTCTGTATAGTTCTGAAAAATTTTGGAACGGCGTTATAGCTTGGAACGACGTTCTGGCCTGGAATGATCGTTACACAATGTTTCAAGAACTATACTAAACATTATAACGATCGTTCCACCCTCTTTTGAAT
This sequence comes from Iberis pinnata, assembly GCA_900406425.1. Classification (NCBI taxonomy): domain Eukaryota; kingdom Viridiplantae; phylum Streptophyta; class Magnoliopsida; order Brassicales; family Brassicaceae; genus Iberis; species Iberis pinnata. The sequence continues at coordinate 21,566 of OVBE01002877.1, read as the reverse complement.
TTATTTTTATTATTTCTGTTTGAAAATTTGTCATCTTCTCCATGGAGTCTCCGGTAAAGACAATACTATACAAATATTCACTATTTTTATGGATTTTTGTTTCATCTACAAAGATTCAATATTTTTATTGTGGATTTTTGAGGTACGGTGTTATAGATCGTCTAGATTAATCTACAGTGAAATTTTGATCTTCAGTGTACACTCTTGATAGTAGATTTAAAATTTTGATATATTGGAAAGTGATTAACAAAAAGAGAAACAATTACAAATTGCCCACAAGTAGACATTGCACTTACTCTCCACTTGCAGAACTGATCTTTGCGCCGTATACACAAGAAACATGTACAAGATTTTGCAACTCTATAATCAAAGTTATTTTCATGGCGTATATCTCCATTGTCTTTATTAAATATTCCTTGTTTTTGAAAAGTTGATCATTTTTTACACAGTCAACTACTCCAATCTTTTGATCTTCACAAACAAAAAATTTGGACATCAACAACACCAACTTCAACATTATGAGGATATTTTTTCAAATTATCATTCCATCTAGAGTTACTTATATATTGTCTCAGTGATTGAGGCTTATTGTCCGCATCTTATTATTCATCAATTGGACTTTCTAGCGGTTTATTCAAATCAAATTTCGTCCTGCTCATTTGATCATCATCACTACGCTTAAATTTCACACACAATTCAAATGTTTAACTTGGCAATCATTTGTAAGGATCACTGGTGGAGTTTCTAAGTAATCAACCAACCCAAAAAGGGAGTAAATAATTTCTAAATCAATCGTTCTCAATTCCATATTGAAGTCTTCTAAAACCATATTTTCTATCTCTTTCAAAGTAGAATTAGATTCCAAATGAATCATTCTACCATGTTTTTGCTTATCACTGATGAATCTCCAACAATTATTGTCAAACAATCCCCACATACCACACATCGCATATCACATATATGTGTATCATATTTTTCTTGCCAAATAACAATCAAGATTAGTTTGATTTTTTAAAAGATATTCCACATTCTACATGTATACTAGATATTTCATACTACTATTTCAAAGGTAATGTAGAAAATCTAGTATATAATTATGTTTCTCCAACGTGCATATTCTAGAAGATATCTATATTGCGGATTTTTTGGTATTCTGGAATAAGTGGACACAATAGAAAATCTATTCTAAAATATTTCATATTCTAGAATATATTTTCTAGAAGAGATCATATTCTATAATAGATTTTTCAAAACACGTCATATTCTATAATAAATTTTCTAGAATACATCATATTCTAGAATTCTCGAATAAATATTTTAGATGACTTCATATTCTATAATATATTTTCCATAAGATGTCATATTTTGGAATAAAATTTCCATAAGACGGCGTTTTCCTAAAATCACAAATCGATCCAATCAAACATTAATTTTGTTTTTTTTCATAAAAACCACTCGAATCTAAGAGATCATACTAAGATACTAAAAGAAGAACGAAAAACACTCTACAATGTCGCTCATGTGATAAGAAGCTAACAATGTCGCTTTAGAAGATCAAAACATTAAGTACTAAATAGATATAAACAAATATACACATCTAAGAACTTACATTACATGTCAACTTTGATCATATACTAATTGATGTGTTCCTTAGTGGATTTTGATAAAAGATTCTTATGAATATGTGTTTAGAGACAAACTTAAATATGAAAGGAGAAGAAAATAAACACAAAGAAGGAAAAGAAACGTTGTTAAAAAATTTAGAGAATTAAATTTAGTTAAGATTTTATGAGAGATATAAGAAGAATATTAATATATATGGATAAGAAAAGGATATATTAGACATAAATTGATTTATTTAAAAAGGTTAATTCCACACACAGAGAGAATAAAAAACTCTTTTAGCTAATTCTCTCATATTTTATTTAAGTTAATCTTCGTTGTTACACCTATCCAACAATTTACTTCAACTATTATCTCCCCTAACTTTACCCACTCAGTTTTACAATTTCATTCGAAGAACACTCCCCTTGAAAGCCTTTTGTTTTTTAGTTTCAAGATCAAATCTCACACCCAAGTCTTAAGTATAGCTGTCAGTTGGGCGGGCCTTCTATAAGCTAAATCCAGTCCATGCTAATATGGATGGGCCATGGTCATGCACAAATACAAAGATGTCCAAATGGATGAAATCCAAAATGACTGCATTTCAATATGCTAAAACTATATGCTCATTAGATAGTCCATGGATTTTTTAATTTTAGGATTTCCCATTTTTGCCTTTATATGGCGAGAAAATAAATTAACGATTTTGGCAGACCTTTACGAATTTGTTGGAAAAACATAATTTACGATTATGGCGAAAAATATGATTTTCAAATTTCGTCTTAGATTGTGAAATCAAATTTTTGAAAAAGAAAAAAAGAATCACGATTTAAAGGTTAAGTGTACGATTTCAACACGTTCACGATTTTAGAAGAAAAATGATTTTTATGGATTTTGCAGAGAAAATGATTTTCACGAATATGATGACAGAAATGATTTTCAAGGGTTTGACAGGAGAACACGTCGGAAAAATCCATTTTTACGATTTTTAACTGGAAAACATGTTTTTCTTCAAATTTTTCAAAATTTGTGATTTTTCCATTTTGGTGAAAAAAGTGACTTACTATTTTCATGACTTTTGTAGTAATGTAAGATTTTTATAGTAAAAATTTTAAATTCCACCGATAGAGCAAAACATGCAATTAGTTTGGTTCAATTAAACTTAATTCTAAAAATAACGTAGTACACATAACATTTTTGACCCATAGACATACCGTCCAATGTCCACATGATATTTTTGGGATGGACTAAATTTAGCCCATTGTTCAAATGGACTGTCCAGATATAGCCCACAAAAATGAATTGTCCATATAGACAAACTCATATGGACAAGCACATATAGACGTGAACATCCCAATTGATAGTTCTGGTTTTAAGTGTTAACCCCACAAAAATCTTAAGACTCTTTTACTACATTTCTAAAAACCCTAACCAGCAATCCGAAACAATCTCTCAAGGAAAATCTCCTTTTCCTAACAAAATGACAATATCCTATTTCGTCCCTTGTAATATATTTGTTGCAAAATCTTCTTGGCATCAATTCTTTTCCAGTTGTTTTTCTGCCACGTTCGTCATTTGGATCTCTTTTTTTCATATATGATCACCTAGCACATAGTCATTTTCTATCACATTAACTAAACTATAACAGACCGATTAAGTAGTTGAAATTATATTTGTAAAGTGAGTGACCAAATTCAATCCTTAGTTTGATAAAAAAGAGAGCAATGTGACAACCACTAAACCATTTGTTCCTCTTCACATGGTTTTTTATTTTTCATATTATTTTCTAACCATATAGGGGTCTTATTTTCTAAAAAATGTATAACTACATATACGGTAATGGTGTAACAAATTATAGAAAATGAGAAGCAATTGATCTAGTAGTTGTTATTTAGTATTTTTTTTTATCAGACCAAAAATCAAATATGATCACATGCTATACAAATAAAAATTATCTTTCTAATATGGTTTGAACGACCTATTATGATCCATAGATTAAATTAGAAAAAATTACAAAATAATCGTCTTGAAGGTTTCGAAACATCTTCCTGTCTCTCTTTTTCTTTTCTCATTAAAAACTACCTTAGATAAATTGGTTGTCGTCCATTTGGCGGTATGCTCAGGTAGTAGCTAGAACATATTCACTCCTCCATATTTTTTGGCGTTTTCATCTTCTATCTCTCGCCTTCACTTTTCTCATATGGGTTTTCGGTGATGGTGAGACACCACATCTTGGCCTCTAGGGTTTTTTTGGCATGTCAAGGCAGCGGCGGAAATTGGTGATAGAACATGGAGATGGTTCAAATCTAATAGTTTCCAAAGCCGCCAAAGTTACTAATTTTAATATGGTTTAGGTCAATGGTAATTGTTAATTAGCAACTGTAAACTGGTTTAAACTGACCTTTATGTATATGTTGCTTTGAATTATTAATCCATGTGTTAATAAGTTTCAAAGTTTGAATTTTTGGGTAGTTTAAAAAAAATATTAAAGAGATATTATAGATCAGTTTGGAGATGTTTGGTGTTATATAAAATTTTTTGAAAAAGGGAATAAATTATCTAACTATTTTTTATATAATATGAGATTTTCACAAATACATATAAAGAGGGAAATAAATGTGCAACATAAACAAAACCGCATTACAAAATCTCGCAATTTTGTTTTACTCCCAGAAAAAGCGGTGACATTTACGTAAATAATGCCAACTTTTTTCTTTCTACTCTATTTAACTATATCAATTTTTTTATTGTTCGTGACGTAAGAGTACTTTTGGGTTTCACTTAAATGTTCCACCCTCCAGTATTTAAAACATGTTGTATTAGCAGCGTCAATAACACAAAATCTTTGGTCAAGTAAGTCTTTTTGCTAATATTTTTTAACCTTTTATTTAGATTTAAAATTTTTAAACTGCAGTTTTAACAAATCAAACTCCGAATCAATAGTTTTTACCAAAAAATCAAAAGTTGGAAAATCAGAGGTTCATATATCGGAACAATTAAGATCTGAATGCTGTTTTGTCCTTTTTGAGACCAAACCTCCGTTGCTAGAAAAAGCTTCCACTCTGCTGCTAATCGAAGACGATGAGATAACCACCGGAGGTTGTTCCGTCGTTCTTGAGCGAGACGAGAAGGGAATCTCTAATTTTTTAATTTTTTTCACCAACAAATCACGTTTTGATATGTATGAGTATCTAATGAGTTTCTAAAATTCGTTAAAGAAGAACCGATTCTACAAACAATTTTTATATTTTAATTTTTTTAAGAAAATTATTCATAAAATCCTCCCTAAGAACTACATTACATCCCCTATTCCCTTATTGGAGATGCTCTAGAAATCCTTCTTTTATATAGTAGAGATTAGATTTTATCTAAAATTTAGTATACATTTTTAATATATATGTTTTTCTTTTAGTGAGTATAATTTGCATTTTCATAATTTCGTGATATAGTAGAAGAAAATATATGATTTTCATATTTTGTTCATAACTATTTGTTTATATAAATGAGTAATGGGTAGTTGATATATCATTTTATCATTTAATTCACTAAATTATGTAAATTAAAAATTAAAAATTTATGTAGATGATGAGGTGCTTTAAGAAGGAGTGAGTAAAAGTTAACTTTATATATAAATTTTATCTAAAATTTAGTATAACCTTTTAATATTTGGTTTTTCTTTTAGGGGAGAATTTTATATTTCCATTTAGAAGATGACACTTTTCACTCGTGCCATTTTAAAATCATTTATTCACATTTGCTATTTTTTAATCATTAAATGACTAAAATACCCCTCAAATATTTCATACTCTTCATCTTCTTCGTCTAAGACCACTTACAATGGGGTGTTGAATAAATTATTCAACCGTTGAATCACCCCAATAAGGGTGTTGAAACTTTTTTTTTTGCATAGGTGAATTAAACATGGTTGAATTTATTAACTTGTCCAAAAAATTTGGGTCCCACTAACACTTTTTGATCTACATTTTTTGTNCCCACTAATATTTTTTGAGCGACATTTTCTTTGTTCTTTTTTATTAATTGATGCAAATAATATATGGATAAGACACATGTTAGCATCTGAATGGTAGATGAAATTTTATAAAAAAAATTTCCCTCCTATCTATTAAAACTCAATTATTATGTAATAAATTATTTTTTATATTTATAAATTTTATATCAAAATTCATAAAAAATTTACTCTATAAATAGAGACTTGTTTCATTTGATTTGGATATAGAAAAAAATCATCAAAGGATCCCAACAGTAACCTTTTTAACACCCAAATTTCTACTAATTATCCTTATAACAACCCAAATCCCAATAGTTATCAACTTCAAAATCAATCTTCTAATCAACTTCAAAACATACCAAATTTTGGTTGTTTTAATTAAATTATGTGTGTTTTATTATGTTGTGTGCTTATTCTACTATACTGCATCTAAGTTTATTTTTATTTTAATATTTAATAAAAAAATCTATTTTGTGATTATTATTTGTAAAAATAATTTAAGTCCAACAAAAAATAAATTATTTCAAAATATATGATTTTAATTGTTTTAGTTGAATTTTAATTGATTATTATTAAATTAATCATAGAATTATAAATGTAAGAAAATAAAAAATTATATGAAATAAAAGTGGTGGGGTAGGGTGTTGAATTTTATTCAACAAAACTATTGTAGAGTATAAAAGTTGAATAGATGTTGAATTAATATGTGGAGGAGAGAGATGATGATGTGGAAGCCTTAAAGTGAAAAATAGGGTGTTGAATAATTTCAACCATTGTACATAGTCTTAGTCATCACGATTCGAAGGAATTCACCCAAACGGTCTTATAACTTAAACAATAGCCTACTTTCGTTTTGGGATTCACATAATTCGATCATTTAAGACATTGTTTTTGTTTTGAGATTGAAAATAATTAGAGTATTGGTTTAATTGGTTTACTTTTCGGTTTAACGATTTGATTTGGTTTACATTTTAGCCGTTGTATATATTCATAACTTAGAATTTTTACAATTCAAGTTTAGATAATATGAAGATTCTTTCATCTTCTTCTCAAGGTTGTTATGATTCAGAAAGTTAATATTGTATTAGAGCTTTTATCTTTTACATTCCGCGATTCTTCTCTAATTTGGTAACAATCATGAGTTCTTCTACTTCTGATCTTCGTTTTCTTGCGATCTTTCTGATTCTTCAGGGTCTTCATCGCGCCTTAATCTTTTGCTTTTCTCTTTTGATTTCGTTTCTTTCCTTTAATTGACCTTGGTGCTAACGATTTTGTTCTATCGCTGCACTTTTCTTTGAGTTTTCTTAAAAAAAAAATGGAAGCTCCGAATACTGAAAATCCAGAAGTTATCCAAAATCCAATAAATCGGAACTAGTTGGATTTGTATGACAATCCGTACTATCTTCATAATAATGACCACCCTGGTTTAGTCCTTGTTTTAGTTCGACTGACTATTGCTTCATATTTTCATTCTTGGAGAAGATCAGTCCATATCGCGTTAAATGTGCGCAACAAGTTGGGATTTATTGATGGAACGATCATCAAACCAACTTCAGTTCATCAAGACTCATGCGCATGGTCACGTTGTAATGACATTGTAGCAACATGGCTCATGAATTAGGTTTCAAAGAAAATTGGCCAGAGTTTGCTTTTTATCTCCACAACCGAAGATATCTGGAAAAATTTGTTAGCTAGGTTTAAGCAGGATGATGCACCTAGAATCTATGATTTGGAACAAAAATTAAGTAAGATTGAGAAAGGATCTTTAGATGTCTCAACTTACTACACATAATTGATTACCTTATGGGAAGATGATGAGAGAAACTTTATCATTCCCCTTACTAATCGTTTGTAGAATAGAAGGTTTAATCGATCCCACGAGGAATGGATACTTAGATGTCGAAATGTAATCTTAGTCTAAGCCAAGTAGGTTTTGTTTGTTACTAACAACCTAAGCAATTTAATTAAACAAGAGCAAGAAAACTAATGTAAACTAAGCTAAGCAATACAGTAAACTAACAACTTAAGCAAGAATTCAAACTAAACTACACATGAAAGTAAGCTAAACTATGCAAGAGAGTAAACTAATAAAGAGATGGATAATGGATATAGAAAATTGATCTTTGGTAGTAAGAGTTGCAAAGAGGCTTAAGATAATAGTGTTAAGGATGTTTCAAGATATGTAACTAATCATGCTAGGTTAAGCCAATCTCTTGGTCTACTAACCCATTCCTTGCTCAATCTTGATAAATGTCAATCCCTTGGTCATGAATCAAGAGTTCAAGGATGTACTTTAAAACAAGTATATTATGTCAACATAATCTATGATCAAATGTCTCAATGGCATAGACTTAAAGAATGAAACAAAGTTGGTTGAGACATTTCATCGAACACCTCTCGGACGAGAAAGTCATAACATCTAAAATCAAGTTAGCTAAACTTGAGCTAGCATTAAGCATTCCTTTTTCATACAAACACCCTAAGTCTAGCATAAGTCGCCATCTTTGCTTCTCATAATCACCTAAATCCACCTAATCCATCATCCTATGGTGAATGAGCAATAAACACCTAAAATAAGAGACATAATGAAAATCATAAAGAACAGATAAATAAAAGCAAAAACTATTAAACTTTAATCATATGAACTACAAAGATTAAGCATAAGAAAAGAGAGTTTTTGATGTCATCAGAGGCTTTAATAGCATTCTAGATAGATAGATCTCCTCTTACCCTTTGGGTGCACACATCATATATATAGGTAGGTCAAAACGAGAGTTAAAAGTAAAATTGATGCCCTTTATTTTCGGCCACAATATACTACTCACACACTTCACTAAAATCTTCATAACTTCTTCATCTTAGCTTGGAATGACTTGATTCAACCTCCAAAGTGAAGCTAAAAAATAGATGCAACTCCATGTATAATATCAGGTCAATTTTAGTTCGAGAATATTCTCATTAGGCTTCATAAATACAGCTCATGTATTCTGTCTTCAAAACCGGTTTGATATGTCTTCATTGATTTTCTTGTTTCTTTTAAACCATAGGTTGGAATGACATGAATCTACCTCCATGATAAAGCTAACTCACTTATTTTTATTTTATAAGAATATGAGATTGATGCAATATCATTAATTGCTTTATCCGATATGATCTTTGAGAGGTACCGAAACTATCCAATTTGTTCCTTTGCTAAATTTTAATCACCAACTCCTCCAAGTTACCTAAAATGCTTATGAAATGACTCTAAAATACTCTAGAACCTATTTTTCTATATGAAATGCAAAAGATTGAAAATCTGACATTATATAAATGATACAGTAATAAAACGACTCGAAATATATACAAAATGATGCATTAAAATGGGTAAAATTATGGACCAATCGACTCCCCCGAACTTGCCTTTTGCTTGTCCTCATAAAGAAGTTTGAAATTGGGGCCTCATATCAATGAAAAATGCATAGCATGTTAAAATGAAAAAGACTTTAAATTAGTAACACATTGCATAAGTCACAACTCATAAATCAAACATCCCACAATTTTCAAGCTCTATAACAACTTAAGGCTTATAATGTCTAAACATACCATCGTGTCACCAACCAATCCTTTAGACCTTAAAGTAATTATAGCATCTAAATATCACAAAGAGAGATGGTCAATTTGGCTAGGTGATAAAAGGGGATGATGCGAAATGATTCGGCTAGAAGGTAAGTCGGACAGTTATTTGAAACGAGTAACATGATGCGTATGATAACACCAAGAACGGAAAATGAATAATTGATAACCAAGTTTTAGCCTCTCATTTTCTAACCTCCTAGTGTGATTCTTTTACCCTTAACCAACCAAAAACTTCGCTTATTTCTCTTAAATACATTGTCACCATTTTTATTCTATAAAAACCGAGTTCTCATCTTTTCTTTTCTACCATTTTTCTTTCTTTACAAAACGAGAGAATGAATCGGGTAAATTACATATATATTTTTTTCATTTTAAATCTCTAGGCAAGGTTTCAATGGTTTCTTTGAGGCTTAAATGCCTTGATCCTTTTGGATTCTTTTTGACCATATGATTTATTACTATGTCACTTTCCTAGAGTCTACTTAATCCCTTTAGATCTACCTCTAAGCTTTTCTCTTTATTTTCTTCTTCTTCTTTTTAAGATTACACATTTCCAATCCCTTTACTTACTTAGCCATTTCCCAAGATTATATGTAAAAAACTCCAAAACTCAACCATCATATCAACTAGTTCTAGTGTTAACTAGCTAGTACCTATGAGAGGTTAAAGTCTTGTCATTCACACACCTTCCGAGTTTTTATTAATGCATATGTTTTCACAGAAAAGGCCTCACTCCATCTTAAAATGAGACGGTTACTCGAGGTACAAAGAGAACTTGGAAAATGGTATTAGCTGTAACTCAAATAATCCATGGATCCTATTTCAACTCACGATGAAAGACGAATTACAAGCCTAATGATTGGGTTTTTTTAAAAACTAACTTAGACATTAAAGCATATTGAGCTATCCAAAAGCAGTTGGTTTTTCATCATAAGTATGGCTTAAGCAATAAATAGCTACTATTAAAAAGTGGATTATATAATAACATACTTTCATAAGATAATTGAAAAGCTATAATCATTGGCCCCTTATGAAATATGAATTATATACATATATAAATACTATATAATAATACTAGACTCAATCATAAATGCTTGTTTTTGGTTTTTCAAAATTCATTTTTTATGCATAAAAATCGATGAAAATTAGATGGAAACTATATGACAAGTAAAGAAAAAAAACTCAAAGCATCATTAGTAACAACTCTCCCCCGAACTTAAATCACACTGTCTCGGTGTGAAAGAAGAACAACGGAGAGTTAAGGAAATAAAGATGATTTGAGAAATAAAAATGCATACGATGGTATATATAAAGAAAATGAAGGTACCTTGTGGCTTTGGTGTTGATAAGACGGTTTTTTCTTGTTATGAACTAGCGTTGTAGACTCCATGTGGTTCCTCTATCAATTCATCCTTTCTCCTCTTTCATTCCTCATTGATTTGTTGTTTTCGATTTATATCCTTAGAAGATTCCTTGAATTTGGATGCTTGTCCTGGGATCGGTTTTGCTAACCGATCCACCAAACCGATCCGAGTCTCGATTTATGAGAATTTTGCTTTGATTGGTTTGGCTAACCGATCCTCCAAACTGATCCAAGTCCCTATAAATGTAAAATTGTTAAGATCGGTTTAGCTAAACCGATTTGATAAACCAATCCTGCTCAAATTTCCCCTTGGAAACATATCAAATCTTCATCAAACCACACTCAAACACATAATTCAAGATTCTAAGACAAATTGCAACACTTTCAATTTACCAAATTTCATTCAAGAACGTTTAAGTTGTAATTATTCCCAAATTCTCAATGAAACAAGTCGTTCTTTCAACTTCAAGCACATAAGGAACACGCAATCAATCATATTCAAAGCTCATATGAAATCATAGGATGAAACTAGAGAGAGTGTGAGCATATTAAACAAAAGCTTAAAGAGTTTGCTTGAAAGAAAACAAAGTTAAAGAGATAGAAATGCTTATAGTGGGCAAAGACTTCTTCTTTGACACATCATGAAGTTTCTTTATCAATCTTCAAGCTCCATATCTAATCATGTAATCAACAAACTAGCAAGAAATTACCACACCATATGTGTATAAACATAGAGATAAAACCGAAAATAAAAACTTTAAAAGGATATATAAAAAGGATAACATGAGATTACCTCTCAAGTGCGTTTTTTTTAAAGTTACTAAGCTTGACTTGTTTAAGCTCATTAAGAATGGATAAAATTAGAACCATGCTCTAAGCTTGGTCCTTTGTCGATAAGTTCATTCACTAAGACCTTGGTCATTCTTTCCTTAATGGAATTTGATTCTTCTTTGCTCAATCCAAGATGCGGGATTACCTTAGGTTTTGAGAGGAATCTTGAAGACTCTTTATGCTTCACCTTATACTTAACCAATCCTCTTTTGTTGAGTAGAGAAAGTTGTGTGAGGTTTGGTGCTCTTTCCTTCTTAATTATACAAGAATCTTTCTTGGCCATAGCCTTTTCCTTAGGCCTTTTCCTTCTTCTCTTCTTGGATCTTTGAGGTTTCTTTGAAATCTTTGGTCTTGTTGGTTCTTTAATCAAGAGAATCATCCAATGAAGTTTGAAACAGAGAGAGTGAAAGCAAAAACCCTCAAGTTCTTCTTTTTCTTGTTCTATATTCAAACACTCTTTTACCACTACCTTATCAAGCTCCTCCAAAGGTGATTCGCCAATGATAGCACCAAAAATACGATTCAAGGATAATTTGGTAGGATGTTGTTCTTGAGGATCCAATATGATGAGGTATTCATTCTTGTTCAGGTTCTCCTTAGCTTCATGCTTTACTACCTTTTCATTCTCAATTCAAACCCAACAATCTTCTTTGGAAAATTCTCACCATATTATAATCTCTTCTCCATCTATTCAAATTGTTCTCTAACATAGGCCACAAACTTACAGTATTTTACAAATTCATAATCACAAAATTCTTGAAGATATTGAAGAAATAACAAAACCTTATACTTCGCTTCATCTTTTAGTTGTTGTGTCATAGTGCCTCTTTTAATATTCTCATCAAGTATCACTTCACACTCATAAGCAAAATTTCTAAATCTTTAAGAACCATATAAACGTCTTCATGATACTCTTCCTTAGGTGAAGTTTCCATCTCTCTAATGACTCTTCTTTGAATAGCATATCCATAGAGTGTAAAATCTTCTACTGCTTCAACTCCATAGTTCTCTTGAAGATAATAAATAAATTGAAGAAATATCACTCATATGATCCATTTTATCTTCTACTTTTTGTATCATGATACCTCTTTCATAAACCCCATTAACCTCAACAACTATCTTGTGATATTCCATAACGTCGTAATCTTCAATAAGCATAAGAGTGTATCCATATCGTCTCTCAACTAAATTCATATCTTGATCTTAATTATCCATTTGAGTGTACCTCAAAAATAAGCAAGAAATTCAAGAGACGATTAGTAACCGAATTAAATTAAAAGAGAACTTAGTCCTAAGATTAATCTTAATCCAAGTGGCTAAACCATTCCCCGTCAACGACGTCAAATTTATAAGAAGATTTTATTAAGGTGAACTACCTACTTCAATTCATATGTACTATCATAGTCATTGCAGTACAATAAGTTATAAATCCAATCCAAGGTGATTAACACACGAAAACCTATGAGAATCTAGTATAGTCTAAGCCAAATAAGATAATTGGTTTAAAACTATCTTCCTATCTGATAAACAAGAATTTGTAGAATCTTATCTATGCAAATGTCTTCAATCTATTTATATCATTGAAGTACTTAAGAGTCAATCCATAAACAGCGATGCACTTAACTCACTAATCCTATTATAATCATGTCTAGTCTAGGCTATTAAGATTGGTTGGTTTTAGAAATTCAAACAAGCATAAATCAAAAGTCAATAAAAGTCAACTATTCAAAAGTCAACAGTAACCAACAAAAGTCAACAGAAAATTAAACTAGAATTCAAAGGTAAAATGGTTAAGAAAATAGTTTATGTTATTGATTCGGATGATCAAATGATATCATGTGATGTTCAATGCTAATTATCTAAGCTAATCCTTGGTCTAAGATTTTCGTAAATAGACTAATCCATTCTCGTGGCACTAATCATTTTTCTAATCAAGTAATTAAAACAATCTCTTGGATAATCACGGAATTAAGAAACATTAATGTCTAATCTATGCTAAACCACTAAACTAACTAACACAAATCTCTTGGTTAGGCCATGTAGTGATTGGTTCAAGAATTTCGTCGAACACCTTTCGGGCGCAATTTTCTTAACGTCTAGACTTGAGTGATCAATTCAATCCTAGCATTAAGAACATCTACTACATGAAGATCTAAGAGTTCCAAATCCTAAACATCACATTCCATCACCTAATCACCCTAATCTACCTAACCATTTGCTTAAAATGGAACTACTCACTAATCATTGGAAAAAAAAATCTTATGATAGAAATGTGTTTAATCATGATTAGAAGAATATTTGATAAGATAGAAGTAATAAAAAAAAGAAATCAAACTCAAAAGAGCATAAGAATCAAAGGATTACAAAGTGTTCTTAGAGAAAATAAAGTTTAATTCTCGAAAATTAGGTTTAGAAGTTTATATAATACCTTAAAATGGGAATGGGTTTGACCCAAAACAAATGGGTCAACCCAAATAAAAATGGGCTTTTGACTTAAGAAGGTAAGAACAGTTGATTTGACTCGTACCGGTTTAGTGCAAATCGGTACAACAAACCGGTATGAATAGTTGTACCGGTTGCACAATTTGGTGCATATAAACGCGTTAACTCTCTGTTTTCTGAAAAGTTGATACCGGTTTGGTGCAAATCGACGCACTAAACATGTACACTCTTAAAATTTTCTCTTCTTCTATACCGGTTTGATTTACCCCGGTACATAGAACCGGTATGACCTTGGCACTTTCCTTTTTGCATCTTTTTGAGTCCTATCTTGATCCTTTCTCATCCATTTTGATTCCAATTTAGCTCCACACTTCTTAAACACCTGAAATATGCAAAAGTATGCCAAATGCGACCTATCTAGACCTATATGCAAACTAAACAACCTAAAATGGAATCAAAATCGACGTTAAAAATCGCAAAAATCCAAAGATATCACTAACATGCATTTGATAAAGAGAAAACAAAAGTCAAATGAAGCAAAAGTCAACAATAATTAAGAAAAGTCTACAAAACATGGAAATGTAAATCGAGATAAAAGACTAAGCGAACGAGAAAAGTTCATTGATTAGGGTGATTAAATGACATTCTATGATGCTACTACTCACATCTAGTGCTAATCATTGGCCTATAATTCCCCTAATTTGACTAATCCACTCTCGTGACAATAATCCCTCTCTTAATCATGCAACTAAAAAATTCTCTTGGATAATTACACAATAAGAGACAATAAGATCTAATTCATCATAAATCACTAAACTAGCTAAAAAATCTCTTAGATAGCATCATTTAGCAAACAATAGTTGGTTCCGGAATTCAATCGAACACCTTTCGGGCACAATTCACCTATGATATAAACTTAAATGGCCAAGACAAATTTAACATTAATAACACCTATTGATTGAAGGTTTAAGCTATTAAACTCCTAAGCATCATATTCAATCATCTAATCACTCTAATCTACCTAACCCATTTGCTTAGAGATGAACTACTCACTAACCATTGATAAAACACAAGTTCTAGTGATGAAAATGTGTAAAATCTTGATTAGAAATATAAAATAGAAGAAGATTAAAAATTAGAAATAAGATCAAACTTCATAATAAACTAAGATTCAATTGTAGACAAAGATATTCCTAAAAAGAAAAGAATTTAAAACAAACAAAACTTAGTCTCTCAAAAGTAGGTCTAAAAGGCTTTTATAGTCTCTTTGAAATGCAATTGGTTCAACCAAAGAAAATTGGGTTAACCAATTTATCAAGTTGGTTTAGGCTAAAATGAAGTCAACATTTTGACTAGAATTACATGGGATCGGTTTGGCTAGACCGATCCACCAAACCGATCCAGGCCCCTGGTTTTTGCTAAACTTTGGATCGTTTTGGGTCAAGTGATCCATGTGACTGATCCAGCTCTCTGAATTCTCTAATTATTTGCATTGGTTTGATTCGACCGATCCACATAACCGATCTAGCTCCATTCTTTCCTTTTTCTTGAATCTTTTGGGTTCCATGATCCATGCTTTTGATTCCTCCACTTCTAGCACCTAATGAGATAAAATGCAATACAAATGTATGCTAAACTAACTTATATCCATATGAATCCAACTAGAATGAATGCTAAATAATTAAAATGATTTAAATCATAGTACATCATAAAAATATAGGAATTATGTAGAGATTCCTATCTACACTTGTGGTCGCTGTGAATGTGATGCAGCAGCTAAATGGGAGTTATTGCAGCAGCGTAGTCGTGTAACTAAGTTCCTTATGGACTTAAATGAGTCTTTTAGTGTACTAGACGTCATATTCTAATGCTCAAGTCAATTCCATCTATTAAGGAAGCCTTTAACATAGTATCTCAAGATGAAAGGCAGAGATTGATTAAGCCATTCGCTAGTAATATTGCTTTTCAAACATCTACTTTGGTGGAAAATGTGACTGATAATTCTGAATATGCTGCATATCAGAATCCCAAGGTGTTACCAAAGCCAATATGTACGCATTATGGTAAGGTTGGACATACCATTCAAAAAAAAAAATCAAGGTACACAGTTATACACCTAGTTACAAGTTCAATTAGAACCAGATCAGACCACAAAGATAGAATGTTCAGGCTGCAAATGCTATTGCCAATGTTTACACCAACACAAGTGATTTTTCAACACAAAGTCCTCCTGTACAGAATGTTCAGACTAGAATTAGTGATTTGCAAATTTCAAATTTCACTCCAGCACAGGTTCAATAGCTCATTTCACAGTTCAACAAGAATTCTCACATTGCACACATGTCTATTTCTCTTATGGCACCTCATTCTTCTTCTAGTAACATAACACGCTTATCTACCAGCATTAGTTATAATAATGATCAATGGAAATTCAAAGAACATTGTTTTATATTTTTAAAATAAAGTTTACCATCTAATGCTTGGATAATTGACAGTGGAGCAAGTAGTCATATTTGTTCATACTTGTCCTTTTTAGGGATATAACACCAGTTTCTCATGTTACAGTCTCATTACCAAATGGTACTAAAGTCTCAATTACTAACACTGGCACAATTATTATTTCTGCTAAGCTGATTTTATACAATGTTCTTCATGTACCAGATTTATGTTTCAATTTGATTAGTGTTAGTAGTTTGGTGAATTCTTTGAATTATGGTGCTCACTTTTATTCTTTTGGTTGCTTTATATAGGTCCTTTCTTAGGATTGGATGATTATGAGGGGTAAACTGTTTCAAAACTTATACATTCTTGAGAATGCATCCCCTTCTGCTCCTGCTCCTGTAGAGAAGTTATGTGCTTCTATAGTCGTTAATACTCAATGTGGTATAAACGTGTGGGTCACCCATCATCAGCTAAGCTTCAATTCATGTCTCATCTCTTATCTTTAGATCATACTAGTATAGATAAGTCTCATTGTCCAATCTGTCCATTAGCTAAACAAAGGCGTCTTTCTTTTGAATATAATAATAATGTTGCTTCATCTCCTTTTGATTTAGTTCACGTGGATGTTTGGGGTCCTTTTCATATAGAATCAACTGAAGGATATCAATATTTTTTTAGTTTAGTAGATGATTGTACTCGGATTACTTGGGTTTACATATTAAAGAATTAAAGAGATGTTATTGATATCTTTCCTACATTCATTCAATTTGTTAAGACTCGGTATCATACATCAATTAAGCCAATTGAATAAGATAATGCACCTGAGCTAGATTTTACCATGATTCATTACTTTTCTTGTGCACACACCCTCAACAAAATTCAGTGGTAGAACGCAAGCACAACATTTATTAAATGTAGCTAGATCACTCATGTTTCAACCTATTGTTCAATTGACTTATTGGAGTGATTGTGTGTTGACATCTGTTTTTCTCATCAATAAGATTCCATCCCCCTTTCTTAATAATAAATATCCTTACGAGAAATTGATAGGAAAGGTACCTGATTAAAAATCATTACGAAGTTTTGGTTCTCTTTGTTATGTTTCAACTCTTATGAAATATAGAAATAAGTTCACACCTAGAGCTAAACCTTCTATTTTCTAGGTTATCCAAATGGGTTTAAAGGTTTCAAAGTGTTGGATTTAGAGTCACGTTCTGTTTCAATTACTAGGAACATTGTTTTTCATGAGACATAAATTTCCTTTAAAGCAAATGAACCTACATATGATTTTGATTCTTTGTTTCATGATAGTATTTTACCTTTACCAGTACCTATACACTTGATGTCTGATAATGGTTTAGTTGGTTCAGCTGATACTGGTTTAGTTGGTTTAACTGATACAAATTATGGTTTAGTTGGTTTAGGTGAATCCGATATGCATAATAGTGTTTCTAAACATTCATTGCCTTTACTTGATTCTCCTATTGATAGCTTACATATTCAAGAAACAACTAATAGTCATATAGTGCATAGTGAAAATCAATTGGATTCTAGAACCACAAATGAGTCACAAAGAAATATAGAAATATATGTTGGTGTTGTGTCTCTTCCTGTTGGCAGGCCTAGACGACATGTGAAAACTCTCAGTTACTTATCCGATTATCATTGTGTTTTGTTGACTAATGCTGATATTCTATCCATTCCTTTGACACCTAAACACACTACTCCTTATCCTTTATCTAATGTTATTTCTTATGATAGACTAACTCCATTATATCAGTCCCATGTGCTTTCCTTTTCTTTAGACATAGAACCAACCTATTTTAAACAGGTTATGCTCTCGGATCAGTGGAAGAAAGCCTGTGAGATAGAATTACAAGCTCTAGAGGACAATGGCACTTGGAAAATTGAGTCTTTACCTCATGGTAAGAATGCAATTGGTTGTAAATGGGTATTCAAAATCAAATATCATGCTAATGGCACCATAGAACGCTATAAGGCTAGATTGGTTGCAAAGGGTTACCCACAACAAGAAGGTGTAGACTATACATATATCTTTTCACCAGTGGCTAAACTCACAAGTGTCAAGCTTCTTCTTTGTTTAGCTGCAATTTATGATTTGAAATTAACCCAAATGGATATCATAAATGCATTTTTACATGGTGATTTAGAAGAAGAGATTTACATGAGTCTTTACACTCGATTTGATTCAGTCATATTACCTCCAACGGCAGTTTGCAGATTAAGAAAATCACTTTATGGTATGATATACTTGGTTTTTACGTGGTTTTACCATTTTGTTTAGAGTCTTTTGTCAAGTCATGTTGTGTCTTTAGATTATTTTAGTCCTTTATAGTCTTATCATGTTTTAGGTGGCTTTGGAGAAGATTGAGGTGTTTTGGGACGTTTTGGATGCAAATTGGCATATGCAGATGCAGAGTCCAATAGAAGGGTCAGAAGTTTAGAAATGTTTGAATATGTTCCCATGGATATATGAAGCTTAAAATTGGGCAAACGATAGCCACGTGTGTTATCTTTAATATGGAAGTGGTTTGAGGTCAATCCATTGGTGCAATCAAGAGTTATAGCGGTTTTACTAAAGACTGGTCAAGTTGGCTCGTAGAAGAAGGTCGTGGAAAACTTACCAATCGATCCAAAGTCCCTGGAAATCTCTGAAAAAACAGATCGATCGATCCCAAAATCCGTTTTGCACAATTTTTGCACGGAAATTAAATTTTGCCCAATTTTTGCACAGAAGGTCCCCAGAAGATTTTCTTTTCTCCATATTTCTTTTTTCCCTTTAAAAAGGAAATCAGAACTTATTTTTAGGTTAACCTTTTTTCTACTTTTATTTTTACACATTATTATATTCTAAGTTTTTACTGAGGAAGACGAAGATCCAGAACCCTTTATTTGGGAGAAGTTTCTCAGAACCCTTATTTTATATTCAATATCTATTTTATTCTTTTGATTATGAGTTCTTATTTGATATTGGTTTGTGTTACTTTTCAATTTCTGAGTAGTTCTCTTGTTAGGTTTAAGGGTTTCCCAGGAAAACCATGTTTAATTGTTAGGGTTTTTCATAAAGGAATTGAAATCGTTAAGTTCGTAATCTAGATTTTTTTCTTAATACATGAATTAGAGTAGCTAGCTAGTTCATTGATATAAGATTGATAAACACAAAAGAATTTGGTTTAGAAATCTAATTTAACCTAGATGAATAAATGTATTTGCTTGCAGGAGTATGCCTTAGATGTTTATGAACTTATCAAATATGATCTTAATGCTTGATTGAATTATCTAAATATGACGGGAGTTTGTCTTTAGTAATTCGAAAATAGGGATTAATACTTCTGGAGGAGATTAGTTTAACTTCTGTCTTTTGAGTTGAGAACTATTTTCAAAGAAAAATCTTTACATGAAAACCTGACTTTTAAACATGACTACCTGTGGAATTCCCTATTGCCTAATGTCTTTAGTTTATTGTTTACAACAGTTTATTTTAATTATTGCTTTTAATTAGTTACAACAATCTTGATTCGATTTAAAACTGAAAGTGTACTGTATGGTCTTTGTGGAATTCGACCCTATCTATGCTACATTGATTTGTTCTCTGCAGTATAGTTTTAAAATTTAAATTATAAGTCTATCATGGTCTGAAGCAAGCTTCAAGACAGTGGTACCACAAGCTCTCTTCTATTTTGTAAGATGCAAGATATGAACAATTACCTGTGGACAATACTCTCTTTGTCAAATTCACTTCAACATCACAGGTTGCAGTCTTGTTATATGTTGATGACATAATGATAGCTAGCAATGATGATGTTGTTGTTCAACAAATGAAGAATACTCTTTCAGCTTTCAAGATTAAAGACTTAGGACCATCTAAGTTCTTTTTGGGTTTAGAGATTGCGAGTTCATCAAAGGGCATGTTAGTTTTCCAAAGGAAGTATGTCCTTTCTTTACTTGATGATATTAGTTTATTAGGATGTAAGCCATCGTTTGTGCGTATGGATCCGACTTTACATCTCACTGCTTCTCTTGGTACACCACTTCCAAACTTTACTACTTTCAGGGAGTTAATAGGCTGATTGCAGTACATGGCCATAACTAGGCCTGGCATCACCTTTGCTGTGAATTATCTCAATCAATTCCTTTCTTCTCCCACTAATATCCATCTACATGCTGCTTATAAAGTCCTTAGATACATCAAGGGTAATCCAGGATAGGGTTTAATGTTTCATGTTGATTTAGAAATTCGATTAAATTGCTTTGAAGATGCTGATTGGGCAGCTTGTAAGGACATTCGCAGATCTGTTTCAGGCCACTGTATGTACCTTGGTAAATCACTTATCTCCTGGAAGTCCAAAAAGCAACAAATTGGGAGTAAAATTTATGCTAAGCAGATCTGTGAACTAGTTTGGCTGAATCAGTTACTTCTTGATCTACATGCCAAGATTATTGATCCTGCCAAGCTGTTCTGTGACGGTAAATCTGCCATTCACTTGGCTACTAATCATGTCTTCCACGAGAGGACAAAACATGTCGAAATAGATTGTCACACGGTTCGTGATCATGTCAAGAATGGTTTCCTCAAAACCATTCATGTTTCAAGTGAAAATGAATTGACTGATATCCTTACTAAACCATTGCAACCTTCTTCGTGTCACTCTTTGCTTATGCGTATGTCTTTATCAAGTCTGTATCATGTTTAAATTTCACAGATTCATACTTAAGAAAGACATATTAGAATATTAGTTTAGTTGGTTTAGCTTCCGGTTTAATGATTTGATTAGGTCTTACATTTTAGCAGTATATATTCATAACTCAGATTTTGTACATTTCAAGTTTAGCTAATATGAAATTTCTTTCATTTTCTTCATCTTGGAGCTCAAGGTTGTTATCATTAAAAAACTTAACAAAAATTTTGCATTGACACAAAACTTTTAATGAAAAAGTTGTTTTTTTGCTCAAAATGCTTCGTAGATTGATTTGAGTACCAAATTCATACTCCAATAAACATCCTCGAACCGTAATCATACCCGTTATTGAAATAACCAATATTGTGAGGTTGTAAGTGTTTCCCATACTTTCGTAAGGACCATATGATCAAATTTAATCATTTAAGGAAAGGTTAGTAAGAATAGAATTTATATGGAGTTTGGTGATTTAAAAAAATTATAGATTTGTTAAATTTGTAAATATTGAATCAATAATCGATATATGGTATTAGGTTTATGAGAATAATAACGACTTTTA
>OVBE01002876.1:0-28886 GCA_900406425.1 Iberis pinnata | reverse complement strand
CAACCTCAAAGAAGTTAGGTTGGAGGCCCTAATACCATGTTAAACCTTAGAATAAGTAAATAGATTTTTTTTATTGATTCAAGTTACAACTCAATATGTTTATATATTACAATATGTACTCATGATGAAAGCCCATATACAATATAGTCTAATATTATTGTGTATCCTTCATCTATATTTTGTAAAGTTGTGATTTCAAACAAAAATAAAACATAAATTTGGATTTTTTTAATTTAATATAAAATTAAATTTATTCTTAAAAAATAGTATAAAAATAATCCATTTTAAATTATTATTATTATGCTTGTAAACTATCAGAACCTTTGTGTTTTGAACGCTTTATGTTAATAAATCAGTCAACATCTTAATAAACTGTAGGAAGTAATAAAACAATTGCTTTTTATGTCGGCAATGAAGATCTCTTTGTAGGAACTAGGAATAACCAAAAATGTGAATTCCAAGATTGGCCATTAATTATAATTTTGTAATTACATGGTGAAAGATAAGTAAAAGAAGACAATGACTAAAATAAATAGGAAGAGTAAGAAGATAAAAGTTTGCAGATCCTGTGATTGTTCTCTATTGTTTTTCCTTTGCCCTTTTTCCAAACTGAAAGCTACTTTAGATTATCATCATTCTTAAAAAATCAATAATCTGTAAAAACTAAAAAAGTTTGTCCCTTTTTTTTTTGCTTCTTTATAATTAATTACATCAAACGAAAAACAATTAGTCACAAGACTTCCTCGAAACCATTTGATTCTTTAGAGCATATCTTCGTGTTCTCTGTTTCATGGATGTGGATTCTAATCGAATATTCATCTTCTTCTATGTCGATCTTTTGTTCTTCCTGGTTCTTGATACAGCTTTGGTAAAAAAGGAAGTTGACTATAGTGTCAAGAACCAAGAAGAGAGCATATAAGTAAGCTATTAAGGCACCTTCAAGAGCAATGGAGATGATATCTCTATCTCCTTTGTAATACGATCTAACGACTCTGTACTGAAACAAAGCTTCGACACTTGCTAAGCCGAGATTCATAGGCAGAGCAAGACCCAATGCTATCGAAACTCTTCCCCGAATTAAAAGACAAGCCTTGAGAATTGTTGTGTATCCTCCTGAGGAAGAGGATGGTGATGAAACCAATGCTAAAGTGGTGATGACAAAGGCGTTAGCGAGGATAATTGAATAAACAATCGCTGAGAATAAGGAGAATAAAGTGTATACGTTTCTAGAAGAGAATCCAAACGCTTCAAGGAAACTGAATGCTAAGAAAAACAGAGCAAAAGCAGAGGCGTTTGCTGATAGAAGCAAGAAAGAGTTACAAATGTAAGTTCTGAGTAGACGAAGGTAAAAATAATAAACAGAGGAATTTGAAGAGTGGTCGTTAGATAGAAGTTTGATGAGGTAAGCTTTCGAGAAGAGGAGGAAAGTGAAGGAGAAAGGGAGAGTGAAGAAAGAAGAAGAAAGGGTTTGTGAGAGTTTAAGGCTTAAGATGTTGAAGAAACTGAGAGAAGAAGAGAAACCCGCTCCAAGAAAGAGCGTGTTAAGCCTCGTGGGAAAGGAGGAGTAGGAGGAAAAGGGCTGAGAGAGGAGGAAAGCGGCGGAGAAGGGGAGGACGATGGCGGCTGCAGTGGTGGCACGGTGGTAGTTTTGGAGGAAAGTGTAGATTGATCTTCTCATGATCTTGCTTGGATCTTCCATTGTCTTCTTCATTCTAATTTTGATGTTTTCCTTTAAGAAGTTGAATGAATCTTTAACTAAGAAATAAATAAAAAAGTTGAATGATCCAACAAATCTTGAAAGGGGATTATTATTTATATTATATAAATGTTTTTTTATTTTTATTTTTTTATATATAAGTTTTAATTGTGGGTTGGGTATAAGAGAAGGAAATGGAGATAGGCCAACCGATTTTGCCTCAAGAAGAGGAGTTGTTTAGTCAAATTAATAAAATTAAACCTTTTTTTTCTTTCTTTCTTGTAAAGCAAAATCTTTGCATGGAATGGAATCATTCTTTGTAAGTAGAGTATGACTAAAAAATATACACAACGTTTACTTGTTAGGCTTTATTGGGTATAATATTGATTTGTTTCTTAGGTAATGTTGTTAGCAGAAATGGAGATAGGCCAACCAATTATTTTTGACCAGAAAAATAAATAAAGGTAATTGTTCTTAATTTATATTTTACTTGAAAAGTCTTTGCTTGTGTGACATGGTCATTGCTTTAAGTGGTTTTGTATTCTTAAAACACACTCAAATTGCAATATGTATATTATACATATATTGAATTGTGAGAGAGTGAGTCTATGTATTTAGTATTCAATTATAAGCTTAATTATTACAAATTTCAGGTAATTTGTATAATGCTTAGCTTTCACGAAATTGAATAATCATCGGAGCTTTTAAGAGTAAAGTAGACTTTCTAAATAACCAAAAATAAATAGAATAAAAACTATGGTGCTCTTTTATATTCGTTTCTAATAAAATAACAATTTAAATTGATCTCATCAATTGTGAGTGAGAATTTTCCCAACTTTTTTGAACTTTTCTTGGGGCGACCTGATCATATATCTGTTATAATCCTACTATATTTAGCTTTAACGAAAACTAAAAATGTTAACAAAAAGTCTAGCCTCGATCATTTAATCTACTATTGTTGTGTTTTGCTAAATATAACTTCTTCAGTTTTTGAACAAATGATTCATTCCATACTTAGACAATTTACATATATATATATATATATATATAATTCGGATATGACCTCAATTGCAAGGCCAAAGACCATAAAAATTAGGTGTAATAACCATAGAATGATAGTTACAAAGATAAACAAATTTAATAAGTTTGATGGAGCAAAAAACTACATATTCAAAGAAGGTAAACAACTTATTAAAATCTGTGCAAAACTTAGAGTTTGAACAAGTTTTCTTAGCTAACAATAGAAATCACACAAACATGTATACAAATTTCATCAAGATGTTTTTCAATAAATCTTTGACAAAAAATATCTTCAATACATCTTCCGATATCAAATAGACTATCATACAAGATAGCAAAATGATTTGGATAAATAACAAGTTCTCTGGTTTGAAAAGCTGAAAGAAAATTTTTTTTGTTGAAAAGAAGATTGTTGAAAAAGTTATCTTCTCTTAAAAAATAGAGAAAATAATCTCTCATAGCCCCAACATGAATAGATTTGTGTAGACATAATAGTTTAATGGACATATATCTTCACATTCGATTTTGTTGAATAAAAGATTAATATTGCGCCAAAATATATTGAAATAGTTTCTTTCACACTGAGAGGAATTATAAGGAATATTTTCCCTCTATAGCAGGAGAAAATTGATATGTCATTCTCCATAACAAGAAGGATTATGGTAACCTCAAATCCAAACCAACTAATAGCAACTTGAAATCCAATAACAAAACTGGACACATTGGCATTGAGGGTCACACTGAATTCAACCTTGTAGAGTCTGAAAATTTTGTAGCGGAGTCCAAAAATTCCACCAAGACCAAAACAATCACAATGGTTGTAGACTATTGTCAAGAAAGTTTGAGAGTACGTCCTAAGATACATAAAAAGATCACCGACACCTAAGGGCTTTTAGTTTTGATGCCACACCACTGTCAAAACATATCTTTACTCAGCATAGGTAGATAAGTGATAGATCTTCCCTAAAAGGAGAAGTTTCAATATATATGGAGTTATCGAATGGAGATGTTGGTCACCAACCACTAAAGACGAGAAATTCATTATAGCCAAACGATGAAAAAGAAACAAAGATAAGATAAGGGAAAACAATAAATAAAGAAGCAAAGCAAAGAAAAAACAATTGGTTAAGAAGCTGAACAAGGATGCAGAAGGCTAACTTGGCACAAAGATCTGATGATGTGGCTAAGCATCAAGATCTTGCAGATTTTATTGTTGAAAAGGATAATCTTTGGAAGAAAGACTGTGTTTTGGTGAGATTTTTGGAGATCCTAAGAACTAGTTTTTTCTAGTAGTATATGTAGATGAGGAGGTTGAGGCATGGATGCCTCAATACTTCCAAAACCATGGCATGTGATGTTGATCTTTGAAGCTCATAAAAAACATGAAGCTGAAAAAGAGGTGTTCGTTCTACAAATCGATGTAGAACTAAAACGATGATTGGGATCAAATTGAGGAGAGGCTCAACATTGAGTAAAACTAACCATAAGTTGATAGAGTCGTTTGTGAACAATATAACAAGCTGTTGACGTCCATTCAGAAGACTAGAGTATTAAGACTAAGACAACAAAGAGTTAGATTTGTGTAACACCGATTAACTTGATTACGTAATAGATCTCTAGTTGTTTTTCAAATATCTAAAAAAGAATGTTAGCATGGTAGGATGTTGTAGCCATATGCAATTGTATTTTTATTCTTGCTCTAGTGGATTTAGTTATGGACAAGGTTCCAGGGGATGTAGCAAAACAAAACCTCGTTAACAAACTTTTGTGTGTCTCTTTAATTCAGCACATGCGATCTCTTTATTTATAATACAAAGAATTGGTGCTTGTAATACAAACGCTTGATCAAAAACATAAACGTCTGATAAACAACAACAGAAGGTTGTTGCTGATGGTAACCAGGTTCGCCATACTTTCAATTGGTATCAGAGCGGGTCATCGATAAAATGATTTGTGTCATATAACAGGTGGGGTCTTGTGGCAAGTATGGAGAATCTACAACACCTTGGCGTTACACAAAATTATGGCTACTGGGAGTATGCAGGTGCATGATTTGGACCTAAAGAAAAAAATTAGGCTATTTGGAAAGGAACGTTATCAACAAATGATAAGAAAACTTAGCAGACATATGTTTCTAAAGACAAATTTGGCATGATATTCAGAAAGTACCAGAAGATGAGAACATAATACTGTGTAAAATTTTGATAAAAACAAAGAATAAAAATCAGACATTATCACGAGTAAATAGGGGGTTGTTGGCTTATATCAAGGTGTTGAAAGATGAGTTAACATAATATCAAGATGCTTGTAAAAGGGACAACGACGTGATTGTACTTATGATGCATGAGAGAACAGACAATGATTTGTTTGGAGGAAATAACATTGTGATTAACGTAGTAATCAAGAGGATGTTTTTTTGCTGGAATCACAATTTGGTCAAAAACGATTGTTTATAGATACGAAGCCAAGTTTCTACTAGATTGAGATTGTTTGATATTTAAATCAGCTATCGGTTTTGTGGGTGCTCATTAATCTATTAGCACTTCATCAAGAGACTGTTATGTGTGTACGTCAAGCTTAAGTCATGTTCTGTTGAGGACAACAATATCATTTTGATGTGTGAACATTTAATTATGAGTATGTTTGCATCCTATGGACTTCATGCGATTAATTTATCGTGTTGAGTGCATGAATAAAGATTTTGATACGAATCAGAGGTTTGGATCATGCTGATTCAATCAACATGTTGAAGAACAAGCTACTGAAAAGGATTCAGTCAGATGATTGTTGATATTTTATTAGATGGGTGTGAACCTGGCATATGAACAAAGAAGATCAAGTTTTGATATTGATGATAAAATTGATTTCTCTCCAAACTATAAGACCAGAACTATGATAGAAGAGCTAAGCTAGATAAAGAGAAAGATTACCACGTAAGTGTAGATGCTACAAACAAGTAAGTAAGGACACTTATTAAACTCAAATCCGTTACGATCAACATGTTCTACACAAAAGACTACATCATACAAAATTGCATATATGAAATTAGTAGCGAGAATTTTTACTTTTCTTACAAGCAAGAAAGCCATGATGCCAACCAGACACTTATTCATTACCTCTCTTATCCTCTGCAACAGACAATGTTTTATCATCACTTGCTAACTTAGCTTCCTCTCGACGCTAACCACGATCAATGTTAACACTACGTCAATATGAATTTGAATGATGCATGTTTCTCACAGTGGACTCAACTCCTCTGTAACCACCACCATGATGATGGTTGTTGAATCTAGGCCCTGATCTGAATTTTTAGCATGTTGAGTCATCTTCTACCGCAACTTCCACACAACTTCCGAAAGATTGTAAGAAATGTCTCTGGTTGAGAAAAAGTGTTGCATATGAAGAACTTGAGACCAACATAATTGACGGTGTGGTATGCATAAGAACACGGCTTCATGTTCATTGTGATCCCCAATGGCTATTAGATTTTTCCACAATGACTCGATGTCACGTTTGCTGCAATGAGATCCACATAAATCCATGAGATAAATACATCTCATGCATATGACGATTGAGACTTGAGGAACCTGAAACTTATCTAACGGAGTAACATTTTCCAGTGGAATTTCCATTGAGGTAATAATAAAGGAAGAATAAGCAGATTAAACACAACTCATAGCTTTCTTCAAGCAGATCTGTAGAATACAAAAAATAGGAAAGTGTATTTTCTCAAAAGATTAACTAGAATCAACATTGATTTCTATGATGAAATTGTCACATGAGATTATAAGTTTAGAGGAACATGAATTGTATGTCGCAGAAGAGCTCTCGACTACATTTTAAAGGCCACAAAGAAAATCGTAAGGTCTCAGTTTTTATATGAATGGGAACATTGATCGGAATAGAAACTTGTAACAAACTTTAGATGAGTTGACTATGTTTTATTGGACACCCAATTTACGTCGGTAGTCTCAAAATCTATAATAAATTACTTTTTTATAATATGGATTTTGGATTAGTAAGAGTAGACAATCGAAAACTTTTTAGAGAGACGATAAAGAGAAACTTTAAATTATTAGAATATGTATATATATGCTAAAAATTTATGTCTAAAAAAGCAAAACTAAACTCATAAATAAATAAAATATGCTAAAGTTAAATAAGTTCAAAATTTAACTAAACCCAAAGCCTCCAATTATTATAATATAAAGAACTAGATCCAAAATCTTTAATTTAATTTGAGTTTGCATCAATCTATTCATCTCCAAACGGCTAAACCCGTCCAATTATAATTTTTTAAAATTCAATTTTTTTAATTATCCAATTCATTTGTTGCATGAGTAGTTTAAATTGTCCAATGAAATCAACTTTTTGTATTTTAATTTAATTTTTGTTATAACCACTGCTTGTGCCTCTAAGTAAAATTGTGCATTTTTGAAATAATATAATAATGAGAAATATGCTCTAATTACTTAGACCATATCCAATGTTTGGTTTTCAAAATGGAGTTCTCAAACTTTTTTTGTAACTTTTGGGAGTTTGAGAACCCCAACTTTTAAATTTATAAATTTGTTCCCCATTCATAGGTTCTAAAAAAAGGTTCTCAAAATTCATTACAACTCAAAACAAATCTCTATAAACAAAATTAAAACTCACAATGTTTCTTCTTCTTCATCTTTCCTTCTGTTTCCTCTTCTTCTTCATCTCTAATTCTTTCTTCTTCTTCATCTTTTCTTCTGTTTCCTCTTCTTCTTCATCTCTACAAAACCAACATAGAAGTTTAATTAGGTTTTGAACAATTGTCTTTTGATTTCACCAACTGCAACAACACCAGAGTAGGCTTAATCATATACAACCTTAATTTTGTGCATTAACTTAATGTAAACATAGCATAATCACCAAAAGGGACTCTCCAACAGTCCCACCTTGCCCAACTTTTCCTGTATATTCAAGTCCTTCTGTTTGATTTCCCACATGCTATGAAACGCCTCAAGTGAAGAAGTTTGACTCTGTTCTGTATCCACCCTCTTGAAGTTCCTTTTTCCTTTAACCTTAGCAGCTTTGATACCCGGAGGCCTTCCTTGAACTTCTTATGCATCTGCTGCAACAGTCTTGGAACTTGCTGAATCATCAACCTTTCTCTTTTTTTTTGCTTTCACCAATCCCAACAGTAAGCACCACTTCTGATCATGCCTCAGCTCAATCCAGGCATGTTCAAGGTTAAACTTTAGCTTGTGATCATGGAGGAACATAGCATAAGCTAACTTGAGGACATCATCATCATTTTTTCCACTGCTTCTCTACCTTGTAGCTGTCTCATAACAACCAACAAATTTGCAAACCAATCCCATTAGGAAAACCTAGAATTTTTTTTCTTTCTAAAATAGACCGTACCGTACCCCGGTGACCGAAGGTCTCCGGACCCCTGAAAACTAATACTAGCCCAACTAAATAATTCCGAGATTGGGGCCAATAGAATTGGCGTCGATCTTCGGCCCACGTCATCCTTTTAGCCAATTCTATTGGACCCTTTAATATTTTATGTCATATTTATAACAAACTTTACCTTGACATAAAAACAATCTCTTCAAATCCATAGTTGCACACTTATCTAATTTCATGGGGCATCCTGCTTCTTTTAGCAGCGGAAGACTTGGAGTATGTCCAAACAATGCTTGAACTTCTCCCTTGTGATTGGCTTGGTTAACATGTCAGCTGCATTCTCCGACGTATGCACTTTTTCACCTTGAGCTGAAAGCTCTCTGATCTTGTGAAACTTCACATATATGTGCTTTTTCCTTGCATGATACACCTGCTTTTTTGGAAAAAATAATGCACTTTTACTATCACAGTGTAGCTGAACACCACCTTGCTCCACACCCAACTATTTTGAAAGTCCCTTTACCCATAACGCGTCTTTGGCTGCTTCTCCAATAGCCATGTATTCAGCTTCAGTAGTAGACACTGCAACAACAAATTATAACACAAATATCCAACAAATAGGACCTCATACAAGAGTATAAATATACCATATAGTAGATCTTCTGTTGTCTAAATCACCTGTATAATCCGAATCTACATATCCCACAACTAAACCACACTTTTTAGCTCCAAACATTAGCCCATAGTCTGTTGTACCTGCCAAATAGCTGAGAATCCACTTTACTATGGTCTAGTGCTCTCTTCCGGGATTAAATATATACTTGCTTACTTGACTAATGGCTTGTGCCAAATCTGGTGTAGGGCAAACCATAACATACATCAAACCAACTGCGCTAGCATAAGGAACTTTCGCCATATCTCTGATTTCTTCGTCAGACTTAGGGCATTGAGAAGCTAAAAGTCTGAAGTCGATCACTAGAGGTGTAGACACAATCTTGGCGTTTTTCATGTCAAATCTTTCTATCACCTTTTCAATGTAACTCTTTTGAGAAAGCCATAATCTCTTAGAGTTTCTATCTCTACGAATCTCCATTCTAAGGATCTTCTTTGCAGCTCCTAGATCTTTCATTTCGAAGTCTCTTCCCAATAGCCCTTTTAACTCTTTAATATTCTCCATATTGTTTCCAGCAATGAGCATATCATCAACATACAAAAACAAGAATATGGGAGAACTAGTATCCAGCGATTTAGTATAAACACAACAATCATACTCACATCTTTGGTAGCCTAAATCAGTCATATGAGAATCAAAATGTTTGTACCATTTCCTAGGAATTTGCTTCAACATGTAGAGTGATTTCTTAAGTCTGCACACAAGCTTCTCTTCACCTGGTTTGACAAACCCTTCTGGTTGCATCATATAGATTTCTTCCTCCAAATCTCCATGAAGAAAGGCTGTTTCTACATCCATTTGTTCAAGATGCAAATCCCAGCTATCTACCAAACTCAAAACAATTCGTATAGAAGTGTGTCTCACAATAGGACTGAAAATTTTGTCAATTAAGTTCTTTCCTTTGTGAGTATCTTTTTGCTACTAACCTCCCCTTAAACTTTATTGCTTTGTTTTCAGACTCTCCAGTTTTCCTCTTGAAAACCCACTTGCAACCAATCGCCTTCTTGCCTTTTGGTAAAGGCACAAGATCCCATGTTTGATTCTTCTCCAAGTTAACGTTTTCTTCAGTCATGCCACCGATCCATTCTTCCTTCTATGAACTAGTTATAGCTTCATTGTAAGTTGAATGATCATATGTGCCAAATACTAAAGCGTAGTTAACCATGTCTTCAAACTCCAATCTTACAGGAGGCTTGATCACACGTTTTGGTATTTATGAAACCGTTCTCTCCTCTGTATCTCCGACTTCTTCTTTATACTCATCACTACTTGCTGCCGTTTCTTCCTGTGTCTTCTCTTAAACGTTTTTGTCAGTCTCAATGGTCACTTTCTGCTATTCTGATCTCGCTTGTTGAACCACCAGATGCTCATCAAAGACCATATCCTGAATGATCACCCTTTTCCTTGCCTCAGGATCCCATAACTTGAAGCCTTGTACACCTTTATCAAAGCCAATAAAGATGCACTTCTTGGACTTCGAATCCAGCTTAGATCTTACATCAATAGGAATAAGCATATAAGCTGGACCTCCAAATATCTTCAAGTTTGAAAGATAAATATCTTTCCCAGTCCAAACCTCTTATGCGACCTTTTCTTAAAGATATTTTCTTGGCGATCTATTGATGAGATAAACCGTTGTATTTACTGCTTCTGCCCAGAACTGCTTTGGTAACCCTGCATTCAACCTCAAACACCTTGCCTTCTCAGAAATATATCGATTCATCCTCTCACTGTCTCCGTTTTTTGATGCGTTTTTCTCACTGTAAAGTACCTTTGAATGCCTCGTTCCTCACAGAACTTCTGGAATTCGCCATCAGTATATTCTATTACATTTCTAACCTCAAGTACTTCACCTTTCTCCCTGTCTGGTTTTCAACTTCAGCAATCCAAATCTTGAATTTTGCGAACACCTCAAATTCTTGCTTTAAGAAGTACATCCAAACCTTCTTGGAGAAGTCGTTAATGAAGAAAATGAAGTACCTTGAGCCTCCTAATGACTGCTCTCTTGTTGGTCCCCACACATTAGAAGGAACATAGTCTAGAAGACCCTATATTGTGTGTTTTCCTGTTTTGAAAGACTCTTTAGACTGTTTTCCCATCACACAAAACTTGCATAAATCTATCTTACAGCTCTTCAACCCATCTAGAAGACCCCTTTTATGGAGTTTGTTCAAACCGTGTTCTCCAATATGACCCAAATGTATGTGCCATAAAGCGACACTATATGCTTCATATTCTGCAGCTGCAGCTTCACTTACAACTACACTTCCGACCATTCGATACACACTTCCAATTGTCATCAGTCCCCTTATCCTGATTGTATTTTACATACAATCCATCTCCTTGAGACTGTTCCGAAGAACCAGTATGCTGCCGTCTCTCATGGTGGCCGATTAACGTCGTAGTAACTATCTCCAACTTTATATTCTATTTGTCGACTGTAAGAGCTGTGACCAACGTCTCATACTGAGGAGGCAGAGAACACAACATGATCATGGCTTGATACTTGTCCTCACTATTCACATCTACAGGTGCAAGATCGCTGATGATGGTATTAAATGTGCATACATGCGCCACAAGATCCACATCTGGATGTATCTTTAGTCAAATACAACCTTTGCTGGAGATATAGTTTGTTGGACAATGATCACCACATATACATCTTCTCTAGCTTCTCCCACATCTCTTTACAAGCTGTGAGATCCATAACTTGATGTGTTATGTCGTCTGATAGACATAGACGAATTGTTGAAACAACCTCGTCCTGCATCTCTTCCCATTCATCTTCTGTGATCTTCTCCGATCTTGAATCCAATAAAGCTTTCTTCATCCCCTGCTGTGTTAGCAGATCCTTCACTCGCCTCTGTCAGACACCAAATTTTCCCTTCCCATCGAATCTTGTGATATCGAACTAAGAGAACCCTTCCTAGACATCGATCTTCACAACTAAGCTCTGATACCAATTGTTGTAAAATCGCCAGCGATTTTAGGTTAGAAGAAAGAGAGAAATAAATTGAGTCAAATCCATGCGCTAAGGGTTTCTTTATTAATCAAAAAGTTAATGTTTACAATAAACTAAAGATATAATACCGTAAAACCCGATCCCATTAGGAAAACCTAGAAAATTTTCTTTTCCTAAAATAGAACGTACCGTACCTCGGGGACCGAAGGTCTCCGGACCCCTGAAAACTAATCATAGCCCAACTATTGGGACCTTTAATATTTTATGTCATATTTATAACAACGCCTTCTCTAACAGACCGAATTCTGTTTTGTTGTATATTTTCACCCTCTTTTAATTCATATATTATTTTTGGTACATTTTTTTCTCACTTATGCTATGCAAATTTTTGATTCTTAATGCAAAAAATTTGCTTGCACATTAATGAGACACAAACTATCATCAAAACCTATAAAAAGTTAAATATAGAGTTTAAATGTGCTAAGAGCAAAAATTGTTCAAGATTAGTCTCACTTTAGTTTGATAAATCTTTTTGCTCTTAGCGTTTTAGTTTGATTAATCTCACTTTATTTTACACAAAAATTATTCAAGATTAATCTTTTTGCTCTTAGCACATTTAAACTCTTTATTTATCTTTTTGATAGGTTTTCATGGTAGTTTATGTCTCATTTATGTGTAAACAAATTGTTTGCATTAAGAATTCAAAATTTACATAACATGAGTGGAAAAAATGACCAAAAGAATGTATGGATTAAAAGAGGGTGAAAAATATACAACAACATAGAACTCGGTCCGTTAGAGAAGACATGAATTATATAATCCATGATGTTCAAATATATATATATATATATATATATATATATATATAATATACTAAATAGTTAAATTATATATAATATACTAAATAATTAAATAAAATTACATGATTGAACTTTTAGATTTAGACAAGAAAACCCTGAACTTTTAAAGAGCCATTTAAATCATTAAATTTTTGAATTTAGCCATTTAAAAAACGTATTTTATGTTGACTAAACCTTTTTAACCCCAAAAATTCAACGTTTAACTTCCGTTAAACTTAGTTAAGGGTGGACTAATCTCATGTCTAATTTGGATAAGTCAACAAAAAATATGTTTAAATCAGAACCCGAGAGATTGTTGATGTTTTAAATGATACACTTAAGAGTTTAGAATCTAAAGCTCCGCAATTGGGAAGTTCATGGTTTTTTTAAAAAATTTTCCCTATTTATAGGAGATATAATATTTTTGTTAGTTCAAGAATACATATAATGATATAGATTAAATGATAATATAAACATTATTAGAATATAATTCTACAAATTATATTAATTGAACATTATTATTATTATTATGTGTTTATTTTATTTCATGCTTATACTAATGTATATTTAGTATTTATATAGTGACATATGTTAGACTCTTTTTCAGCCAAAATGTCACTAGAGAGTTTTGGCTGATTTATATATATATATTGCAAGACATATTTTCTAAGGGAAGTTAACTTAACTACCACATATTTTAGTACAAATGACTAGAACCATACATACTTTTTTATTACTGGCATTTTTTAAATGTCCAACGTGCCTTTCTATTACGTTGTGACCAAAATCTTATTTACAGGAATGCCACTCCCCCATGTAAGAATTCGCTAACATGTATTAATGAACGCAACCGTATACAATTGGGTTATGGTTACGTTGCAGCTGAGTTACTAAACGCGACTGAGTTAAGAGAAATTGGTTGATTTACGAACATAAGTCAACTGCTCGTGACGGCTTACTTAAAAAAAGCTGGCTGATTTATGTGTAATATGCTGATTTACGATCATAAGTCAGTCTATGTGAGGGCTTACTTACTTAAATCTAGCTGACTTACGTAAAAACGGTTGACTTATGCACTCAAGTTACAACTGACTTATACTTTGGCGGGATGACTTCTTGAAAATTTTACTGAGTTATAGTTATGAAATGGCTGAGTTATGTTTTGCCGGATAATTCAATGATCATCGGCTGACTAAGTTATTTAATGAACGACTGACTTATTGGATGTTTATACGGCTGAGCTACCCATACTCATTCGTAAACAATTGGATTAACATTAAACTCATCTTGTTTACGATTGACCTACTAGTGAAAGATTAATTACTAGAATAGCATTCATGTGAGCGCTGATTTAGTTGACGATAGGGCTGACTTATGTTTTCCAGCCTTATTATGACTGATAATTAGCGAAAGATTAATTACTAGAATAACATTCACCTTGCGACTAGCTTAAGTTGTATTTAATGGCTGATTTACTTAGACTGAGTTACGTGTTCGCTTTGCGGCTGACTTACCTTTTTCCATGTCATCATCCATTGCGGATGATGATGATGTGGCAGGTTAAAAGTGAGAAAGAGTGTGTTGAATATTGTTTTGCATTGTGGATAGTCTTATCGATTCTTCTTCAGTAATCATCTTCTCCATCTATTTTCTTCATCTTATTCTTCATCTTTCTCTGCGAGCTTATGGATCGGGTACTTATTGTTTCTGGTAACTGGGTTAAGAAAAATAGATATGTATTCGACGCCTACGGTAGAGGATGTAGAGTTCTGCTTATAGATGGACAAAAAAAACACAAAGGAGTAGAAAATTTTCTATTCAAAGATTACATATTTAATGAGCTGAGGCATCATATTTAGTTGAGCTACATGTTCTCGAATAAAGCTTTGAAAACCATGGCGCACCATACTCCACCAGTTTATGTCTCCAATACTCGACAATTGCAAGGTTTTTAAGCCTATGGAAAATCAAACATGTACGTCTTTGTGTGGAGATTAAGGAGAAAAAGATGGCGAAGTTAGTCCGAATGACGAAGCAAGAGAGAAGAGTAAAAGATTATATAGTTTTATCTCAAAAAGAGAACCCTCAGACACTGAATATAATTGGGAGGATTACAGCGAGGGTTATGATGGTGTCCAGTTCAAGGACAATGAAAATGACTGCTAAAGTAAAGTGGTAGGAGAAAAAGAGAAAGTAGGCGGAGAAGATGAAGTGGTCGAAGAAGATGATGAATTTGACAACTGATTTGATATGTTTGACGACTCAGATGGTGCGTCGTCTGAAGATGATAACTTCAGCGCATGTGGTGAGTCTATTGTAAAAGATGAAGATTCAACAACGCTACCTCCAAAGAAGAGATCTCATAACTGGTCGATGAGCAGGTGTAATGGGAATCTAGAGGTTTTAAGGTCGGAGACAGATTCGCTACACCTTGCGGTAGGGCAACAACACGAGAGTAAATATGATTCGGAGAGACGGCTGAAACTTCTTGCATTGAGGGATCGATTTGATTTTGATGTAGACGTATCCGATACAAAAACATATATTGTTAAGTGTTGGGTTGTTGAATGTCACTAGAGAGTTCGTGCTTCTAAAAAAGGGGCTTCCCCGACATTTTACGTTCATATTTACGTCATTGTATTTAGCCCAATGTGAGAAAAATCATGTGCTTGAGGAGCACATTCGGAGTTACTTAACCCGTTAGGAGATAAATGAACCATTTTTCCCGAACAGCTTTTATTTTTTTCCAACTTTGATTCTTCCTTTGCAGCTTCATCCCAAAATTTCTCGATCACCTCCGCACGCGAACTGCCCTCTTTCACTTTCATATTCTTCCAATTTGATCTGATTTTTTTGAGTACCAGGGTTCTCATGCTTTGTTGCATCCTTCGCTACATTTAACAGAGCATGCGCCGCCTTCTTTAACTCATCATGTTTATGATATTCCTCAGCTGCCTCTTTCTTCCTCTTATCATCGGCCTCTTTCTTCTTGGCATCAACTTCTTTCTTCTTAGCATCAGCCTCTTTCTTCTTTTCTCAGTGGCCTCTTTCTTCTGCGCAACAGCATTTTCTTTCTTCTTATCATCGGCCTCTTTTTTTGTGAACTCAGCCTCGTCCGTCTCTTGATCAACGACCTTTTTTTTAACTCAACCTCTTCCTTCTTCTTATCTTCTTTCAGTTTTTGGTTGCGCCTCGTGACGGGTCCCTTAGGAGGAGACACAACGGTGTCATCAACATCAACAACCACCTTGGCTAAATCCTGCTTTACCTCATTTGTCTTTGCCACTATATCTTCCGAATTTAGTTTAGCCCTCAAACCATCGACTCTTTCCTCAACAAGCTCCACGATCTCACTTTGTTTCTTGTCTAAACTTTTTGCAGGGGTCTTAGCTGCGGGTGGACTATTAACGAACTTTGGCTGTAGAATTTGCGGCGGCAAGGAGAATGTTATAGATATGGGGTTGGGTTTTTGAGAGGTGATCATTGTTTACAACACTTTCACGTACCCTCAATTATTTCATACGCATGTTGACTGTATCTTTGACTAATTGAGGAAGCATATTTGTAACTGAGTGGATCAACACCCGCAGAGTATTAACTATTTCCTGCAGAAGACCCCCCACTTTCCACAGTTGTAATGGCGTTTCATTCTGTCTTCTCCTTCTCTTTCCCTACATCAACAACTTTCTTCTGCTTCTTATCTTCCTTTTGCTTCTTTGTTGGTAGCTCGGCCTCACCCGAGACTTCATCCTTCCTTATTTTCTTGTTCTCATTCCTCTGCACAACCCAAAAATCACTAACAAAGCGGCATACGTGTATGTCTGTTATCAAGTTTACAAGTTGTGGGCCGTCTTCTTCATCCGGCCACTGAGGAAACAACTCTTGTAAAGACTCCTTCATGACCATATTCCTCACACGCACCTGCACAACTTAAAACATAACTCAGCCTTCAAATTCAAACAAACTTAGCCCACAAGTAAATAAAAACTATCTAACTCGTAACTCTACCACTATTAAAAATAAAAAATAGATATCTTAGCCACCTCACAAATAATAACTAGCTATCAATAAACCGTAACTCAGTCACCAAGATAATAAAATTGGATAACTCAGCCGTTAAACAGGAGATACAAATCGTCTCAGCATAACACAACCACCAAATAATTAGAAACTCTGTCTGAAACATTACCTTGCCATAATTTGTGATCTCATCAGAGATAGCATAATCTAAATTTGTACGTGGACGACTTCCACCCCATCGAAGAAGCGCAATCTCATTGTTACTTAGAATTTTCCCAAAATTCTCTCCGAAGCAAGTGATCGATTCATACGCCCAAACCAACAACATGTGAACTAAACAATTGACGGTGTATGAGTTACCTTATGGAATAAAAAACTTAATAGAATTAACAAGAACTTCAAATGCATCACGACCCAATGGATATGCCATCATAGCTTCATCATTGAATACTCTTTTTGAAAGTTCAAAGGGTATCCTAGAATTATGATGCAGAACATGAATACCCATGGCTTGCATGAATAACAACCCCAACCATTTACACTCAGGTTTTAACCCAAATATATTCACTGCAAGTGCACAGCAAACACAATAGTATATGAGGGATTAAATCCACAGAGACCAGAAAAGCACGACTCTCATTTTAAAATCGACTTAAGCTAAGAACAGGTTAAAAATGGTGATTGTAACCTAGAAATGGAAACAATGATAAAATAAAAACGATTAACGAAAACGCTAGGCAGTAGAGAATTCTGCAGGTATTTAGGTTAAAAGTAAAGGTTAACATGCATAATTGATTACTGAAAGTAATTCCCAACTCGAAAGATANCTTATTCATCTAGATTAGATCAGACTTCTAAACCAAATCCCTTTGAGTTTATAATTCTATGATCAATGAACTAGTTGGCTACTCTAATTCATGCACTAGGAACAAATCTAGATTGAGAACCTAACAAATTTCAATCCATTCTATCAAACCGTAACGATTAACCTGATTTCCCCTAGGAAAACCCTAAAACCTAAGAAAGAGACTACTCAGACATGATAGCAAGAACAAAAATCATAGATTGAGTAAACATTGAAGAATTAAAAATCCAAATTGTAAATAAAGAAATCAAAGTTCAAATCCTCTCAAATACAGATGTAGATCTCTTCTCTCTGGAAATTCAGTGATAAAACTTGTTCTAAAACTTAATAAAAACTTCTCTCTCTAAAATGATAAGCCAAAACGGCTTTTTATAGTTTGAGAATAAAAGAAAATAAAATCTAAATAATAACAAACTAATGATAGATCTTGAGGTCAAATGCATCTTTTAGCTCGCTTTTCCTTCAGTTCGACATAGGGGATCGATCGATCTAGGCTTCCAAGGATCAATCGATCCAGTGATGGATCGATCGATCTAAACTTTCACAAAACTACAAGTGCTTTGGATCGATTGATCCAAGTAAAATCCCTTTTCACCTGGATCGATCGATCTGAACCCTCGACAAAACTATCCTTTTCACCTGGATCGATCGATCTGAACCCTCGACAAAACCATCCTTTTCCCTTGGCAACTGTTAAGAACAACCGCACCATATGGTTTTACTTCTTTAATCACAAACGGTCCAGACTATCTAGACTTCAACTTCCCAAGGAAGAGTTTCAACCGAGAATTGAACAGCAGTACCTGATCACCTGGTTGAAAATCTCGTGGAATGATTTTCTTGTCATGTGCAGCCTTAGTCCTCTCCTTGTAGATTTTGGAGTTCTCATAAGCTAAGTGACAAATCTCTTCAATTTCATGCAACTGAATGAGACGCCTTTCTGCTGCGGTCTTTATGTCAAAGTTCAGCAACTTGACAGCCTATGCAGCTTTGTGCTCCAATTCTACAGGTAGGTGACAAGCTTTACCATATACAAGGTTGAAAGGTGTAGTACCAAGAGGGTACTTGAATGCAGTTCTGTATGCCCATTGAGCATCATCAAGCTTCAAAGACCAGTCTTTCCTAGACCCATTTACCGTTATCTACAAGATAGATGTGATTTCCCTGTTAGAAACCTCCATTTGTCCACTTTTCTGAGAGTGATATTGTGATGCAAACTTATGCTTCACCCCATGCTTCCTAAGCAATCCATCAAAGACCCTATTGATGAAATGAGTACCTCCATCAAGTAAGGAGGGTTGAAAATCAGTTTAAATCAAGTAAAACTGGTTTAATGTCCAAAATCCACTTCAGTTTAAGTGGATTCGACTTACCTAGTCGACGAATTGATCGATCCAAGCTTGGATCGATCAATCCGAACTTACGCAAAAGTGGCTGATTTAAGGATCAATCGATCCATATATGGATCGATCGATCTGACTGATATCTCGAACACACACCGATGGATCGATCGATCTCAACTTACGTAAAATCCCTTTTCACATAAATCGATCGATCTGAACCCTCGATAAGACCATCATTTTCCTGAACTTCTGAAGCACTTTGAACTCAAAACTAAATATTAAAAATTAGTAAACCTAAAACTAAACTGACTCAAAACTCGAAATGCTAAACTAAAGAAAACTCAAAATAGTGGGTTGCCTGCTATTCAGCGCTTATTTAACGTCATGAGTCTGACAGTACTTACCTCTAAATGGAGGTTGGATTAACAAGAGAAATCTCATATTCCTCCAGAAGATTTGAGGCAGCTAAATAAGGCTTAAGCCTTTGCCCATTCACCACAAAGTCATTCCCTTGGCGATTGTTAAGAACAACCGCACCATATGGTTTCACTTCTTTTTATCACAAACGTTTCAGAACATCTAGACTTTAACTTCCCAGGGAAGAGTTTCAATCGAGAATTGAACAGTAGTACCTGATCACCTGGTTGAAAATCTCGTGGAATGATTTTCTTGTCATGTGCAACCTTAGTCATTTCCTTGTAGATTCTGGAGTTCTCATAAGCTAAGTGACGAATCTCTTCAATTTCATGCAACTGAATGAGACGCCTTTCTGTTGCGGTCTTTATGTCAAAGTTCAGCAACTTGATAGCCCATGCAGCTTTGTGCTCCAATTCTACAGGTAGGTGACATGCTTTACCATAGACAAGGTTGAAAGGTGTAGTACCAAGTGGGGTTTTGAATGCAATTTTGTATGCCCATAGAACATCATCAAGGTTCAAAGACCAGTCTTTCCTAGACCCATTTACCATTTTCTGTAGGATATCTTGATTTCCCTATTAGAAACCTCCATTTGTCCACTTGTCTAAGGGTGATATGGTGATGCAACCTTATGCTTCACCCCATGCTTCCTAAGTAATCCATCAAAGACCCTATTGATGAAATGAGTACCTCCATCAAGTAAGAGGGTTGAAAATCGGTTTAAATATAGTAAAACCAGTTTAATGTCCAAAATCCGGTTCAATTTAAGTGGATTCGACGGATTGATCGATCCAAGCATGGATCGATCGATCCGAACTTACGCAAAAGTGGCTGATTTAAGGATCGATCGATCCATATATGGATCGATTGATCTGACTGATTTCTCGAACACACACCAATGGATCGATCGATCCAACTAAGGATCAATCAATCTCAACTTACGTAAAATCCCATTTCACCTAGATCGATCGATCCACATATGGATTGATCGATCTGAACCCTCGACCATACCATCCTTTTCCTGAACTTCTGAAACACTTTAAACTCAAAACTAAAAGTTAAAAATTAGTAAACCTAAAACTAAACTGACTCAAAACTCAAAACGCTAAACTAAAGAAAACTCAAAAGTGGGTTGCTTCCCACTCAGCGCTTGTTTAACGTCATGAGCCTGACGGTACTTACCTCTAAATGGATGTTCGCTCAACAAGAGAAATCTCAGATTCCTCCAGAAGATTTGAGGAAGCTAAATAAGGCTTAAGCCTTTGCCCATTCACCACAAAGTCATTCCCTTGGTGATTGATATGAACAACCGCACCATATGGTTTCTCTTCTTTTATCATAAACGGTCCAAACTATCTAGACTTCAACTTCCCAGGGATTAGTTTCAATCGAGAATTGAACAGTAGTACCTGATCACCTGGTTGAAAATCTCGTGGAATGATTTTCTTGTCATGTGTAGCCTTAGTCCTTTCCTTGTAGATTCTGGAGTTCTCATAAGCTAAGTGACGAATTTCTTCAATTTCATGCAACTGAATGAGACGCCTTTCTGCTGCGATCATTATGTCAAAGTTGAGCTACTTAACAGCCCATGCAGCTTTGTGCTCCAATTCTACAGGTAGGTTACAGGCTTTACAATAGACAAGGTTGAAAGGTGTAGTACCAAGAGGGGTCTTGAATGCAGTTCCGTATGCCCATAGAACATCATCAAGCTTCAAAGACCAGTCTTTCCTAGACCCATTTACCGTTTGCTGCAAGATAGCTTTGATTTCCCTGTTAGAAACCTCCACTTGTCCACTTGTCTGAGGGTGATATGGTGATGCAACCTTATGCTTCACGCCATGCTTCCTAAGCAATCCATCAAAGACCATATTAATGAAATGAGTACCTCCATCGAGTAAGGAGGGTTGAAAATCGGTTTAAATCAAGTAAAACCGGTTTAAAGTCCAAAATCATGTTCAATTTAAGTGGATTCGACTTACCTAGTTAACGGAACGATCGATCCAAGCTTGGATCGATCGGTCCATATATGGATCAATCGTTCTAACTGATTTCTTGAACACACACCGATGGATCGATCGATCCAACTAAGGATCAATCAATCTCAACTTACGTAAAATCCCTTTTCACCTGGATCGATCGATCCACATATGGATCAATCGATCTGAACCCTCGACCATACCATCCTTTTCCTGAACTTCTGAAATACTTTGAATTCAAAAATAAAAGTTAAAAATTAGTAAACCTAAAAGTAAACTAACTCAAAACTCAAAATGCTAAACTAAAAAAAACTCAAAATAATGGGTTGCCTCCCACTCAATGCTTGTTTAACTTAATGAGCCTAACGGTACTTACCTCTAAATGGAGGTTGGATCAACAAGAGAAATCTCAGATTCGTCAGAAAATTTGAGGCAGCTAAATAAGGCTTAAGCCTTTGCCCATTCACCACAAAGTCATTCCTTTGGCGATTGTTAAGAACAACCGCACCATATGGTTTTACTTCTTTTACCACCAACGGTCCAGACTATCTAGACTCCAACTTCCCAGGGAAGAATTTTAATCGAGAATTGAACAACAGTACCTGATCACCTGGTTGAAAATCTCGTGGAATGATTTTCTTGTCATGTGCAGCCTTAGTCCTTTCCTTGTATATTTTGGAGTTCTCATAAGCTAAGTGACGAATCTCTTCAATTTCATGCAACTGAATGAGACGCCTTTCTGCTGTGGTCTTAATGTCAAAGTTCAGCAACTTGACAGCCCATGCAGCTTTGTGCTCCAATTCTACAGGTAGGTGACAGGCTTTACCATAGACAAGGTTGAAAGGTGTAATACCAAGAGGGTTATTGAATGCAGCTCTGTATGCCCATTGTGCTTCATCAAGCTTCAAAGACCAGTCTTTCCTAGCCCATTTACCGTTATCTGCAAGATAGCTTTGATTTCCCTGTTAGAAACCTCCACTTGTCCACTTTTCTGAGAGTGATATGGTGATGCAACCTTATGCTTCACCCCATGCTTCCTAAGCAATCCATCAAAGACCCTATTGATGAAATGAGTACCTCCATCAAGTAAGGAGGGTTCACAATTGGTTTAAATAAAGTAAAACCGGTTTATTGTCCAAAATCCGGTTCAATTTAAGTGGATTCGACTTACCTAGTCGACATATCGATCGAACAAAACTTACGCAAAAGTGGCTAATTTAAGGATCAATCGATCCAACTAAGGAACAATCGATCTCAGCTTACATAAAATCCCTTTTCACCTGGATTGATCAATCCACATATGGATCAATCGATCTGAACCTTCGACAAGACCATCCTTTTCCTGAACTTCTGAAACACTCTGAACTCAAAACTAAAAGTTATAAAATTAGTAAACCTAAAACTAAACTGTCTCAAAACTCGAAATGCTAAACTAAAGAAAACTCAAAAAAGTGGATTGCCTCCCAGTCAGCGCTTGTTTAACGTCATGAGCCTGACGGTACTTACCTCTAAATGAAGGTTGGATCAACAAGAGAAATATCATATTNAGAAATCTCAGATTCCTCCAGAAGATCTGAGGCAGCTAAATAAGGCTTAAGCCTTTGCCCATTCACCACAAAGTCATTCCCTTGGCGATTGTTAAGAACAACCGCACCATATGGTTTTACTTCTTTTATTACAAACGGTCCATACTATCTAGACTCCAACTTCCCAGGGAAGAGTTTCAATCGAGAATTGAACAGCAGTACCTGATCACCTGGTTGAAAATCTCGTGGAATGATTTTCTTGTCATGTGCAGCCTTAGTCCTTTCCTTGTAGATTCTGGAGTTCTCATAAGCTAAGTGACGAATCTCTTTAATTTTATGCAACTGAATGAGATGCCTTTCTGCTGCG
This sequence comes from Iberis pinnata, assembly GCA_900406425.1. NCBI lineage: Eukaryota > Viridiplantae > Streptophyta > Magnoliopsida > Brassicales > Brassicaceae > Iberis > Iberis pinnata. Next base: position 5,800 of record OVBE01002876.1, on the reverse strand, counting down.
GTCTTTATGTCAAAGTTCAGCAACTTGACAGCCTATGCAGCTTTGTGCTCCAATTCTACAGGTAGGTGACATGCTTTACCATAGACAAGGTTGAAAGGTGTAGTACCAAGAGGGTTCTTGAATGCAGTTTTGTATGTTCATTGAGCATCATCAAGCTTCAAAGACCAATCTTTCCTAGACCCATTTACCGTTATCTGCACGATAGCTTTGATTTCCCTGTTAGAAACCTCCACTTGTCCACTTTTGTGAGGGTGATATGGTGATGCAACCTTATGCTTCACCCCATGCATCCTAAGCAATCCATCAAAGACCCTATTGATGAAATGAGTACCTCCATCACTGATAACAACTCTAGGGACACCGAACCTGGGAAAAATCACAGACTTGAACATCTTTAGTACCACTTTCGCATCATTAGTTGGGCTAGCAATTGCTTCAACCCACTTAGACACATTATCAACAACAACCAAAATGTAAGGGTTATTATGAGAAACGAGAAAAGGACCCATAAAGTCAATTCCCCACACATCAAAAACCTCTACTTCAAAAATAAAGTTTTGTGGCATCTCATTTCGCTTTGAAATGTCCCCTTGTCTCTGACATGAATCGCAGCGAGAGATGTATGCATGAGCATCCCTGAACATAGTTGGCCACCAGAAACCTGCTTGGAGTACCTTAGAAACCGTCTTGAATATGGCGAAGTGACCAGCATAATCTGAACCATGACAATGATACAGAAACTTCTGAATCTCCTCTTCAGGCAGACATCTTCGGAACATACCATCTTTCCACAACTTATGGAAATATGGTTCATCCCAATAGTAATGTCTGACATCCCTTTAGAACTTTTTCTTTCGGTATCCTGAGAAATCTTGTGGTACAACATCAGCAGCTAAGTAGTTAGAAAAATCTCTAAACCATGGAGTAATCAAATCAGTTTTATGGGGTCTAAGGATGGAGAAAATTGCATCCGCGATAGTGCTTAATGCACATGTACGTTTCTCTGGAAAAGAATCATCTATAGGAACGTCTTCTTTGACTTGAAGTCGGGAAAGATGATCTGCAACTGCGTTCTTAATGCCTCTCTTGTCCTTAATCTCCAAATCGAATTCCTGTAAAAGCAAAATCCAACGTAATAATCTGGGTTTAGTATCCTTCTTAGAAAGGAGATACCGCAATGCCGCATGATCGGTGTGGACTACTACTTTGGATCCTACTAGATAGGATCTGAACTTCTCAAAGGCAAAGACAATTGCTAGGAGCATTTTCTCAGTTGTTGCATAATTGCGTTGAGCTATATCAAGAGTCGTAAAGGCATAGTAAATGACGTGAAGCTTCTTATCCTTTCGATGTCCAAGAATAACTCCCACAACGAAATCACTTGTATCACACATCACTTCAAAGGGAAAATCTCAGTCTGGTCGTTGCACTATTGGAGCACTTACTAGAGCTCCTTTGATCGTCAAAAAGGTAGATTGGAAATCATTATCCCATTCAAACTTGACATCCTTGCACAACAGCTTCGTAAGGGGTCTAGCAATCTTCGAGAAGTCTTGAATGAATCTTCTATAGAAGCCTGCATGACCTAGGAAGCTGCGAATGTCCTTAACGCATTTAGGAGCTTGCAAGTTAGTCATCACTTTTATCTTAGCCTTATCCACTTCAATCCTTTTCTCGGAGATCTTGTGTCCTAACACAATCCCATTCGTCACCATGAAATGACACTTCTCCCAGTTCAGCACTAAATGCTTCTATTCACATCTCTGAAGAACCCTGCAAAGGTTAGCAAGACATACATCGAAAGAAGAACCATAGACAGAAAAATCATCCATGAAAACTTCCATGATATCTTCAATAAGGTCAGTAAAGATAGACATCATGCATCTCTGAAAAGTTGCTAGAGCATTACACAAACCGAAAGGCATCATGCGATAAGCGTAAATACCAAAAGGACATGTGACTGTCGTCTTCTCATGATCGTCTGGGTGAATTGGAATATGAAAAAAACCTGAATAATCGTCTAAGAAACAGTAGTGAGGGTGATTAGCCAATCTCTCTAACATCTGGTCAGTAAAAGGTAAAGGAAAATGATATTTGCGGGTTGCAGCATTCAATTTCCTATAATAAATACACATTCTGTGACCCGTAATAGTTCTAGTTGGAATCAACTCATCGTTCTCGTTCTTAACCACGATTATTCCCCTTTTCTTAGGAACTACATGAACATGACTAACCCAACTACTATCGGATATAGGATAAATAATACCTGCATCTAGAAGTTTCATTATCTCTTTCTTAACAACATCTTTCAAATTAGGATTTAGCCTTCTCTGATGTTCTACAGTAGTCTTAGATTAATCTTCTAAATATATCCTATGCATGCACAAGTCTGGTGAAATCCCTGTGAAATCATCTAAGGTATAACCCAGAGCTCTACGATACTTTCTTAGCTTAGAAAGAAGTAAGGCGGTCTCTACGTTATTCAAATCAACATTCACTATCACAGGATAAGTAGAATTAGGATCTAGAAATGCGTACCTTAGCCCAGCTGGAAGAGGTTTAAGTTCCAGTTTTGGACCTTTTAGCTCGCTCCATTCATTAGTAAGGGGCGCAGGATACGGTTTAGGTAGAGACTTGGCAACTGTCTCCAACGATTCCACTTGGTTGGCCATCTTTTCAATACTCCTACAAGAGTCTAACATCATGGTATAACCTGAAACATCATCTCTAAGGGAAAAAGATTCATCAGTAGCGTTAGTCAATGCAATCTCTAAAGGATCATCAAGTAAGAAGTTATCAGAAACTCCCTCAACAGCCTCTATGATGGTGTCCACCCAAAATCATTTGGCATCTAGTGCTGGTTTCTTCAAAACGTCTTGTAGATTGAATTTCATAACCATATCACCGAGATGAAGATCGATCTTTTCTTTCTTCACATCAATAATAGCTCCAGCTGTTTCAAAAAATGGTCTTCCCAATATGAGAGGATCTTTCGGTTCTTCTCCAAACTCTAGAACCACAAAGTCAGTTGGTACAAAAGTTGTTCCAATCTTCACAGGAAGGTTCTCAAGAACTCCGACGGGATACTTCACAGAATGGTCAGAAAGAATGAGTGAGATCTTGGTGCCTTTTATATACGTCATACCCAACCTTTTAGCCACAGAAAGAGGCATAAGGTTCACACTGGATCCCAAATCACAAAGAGATCTTGCAAATGTAATATCACCAATTTCTACTGATAGAACAAAGCTTCCTGGATCTCCAAGTTTCTTAGGCATACAGTTCTGAAGTATCAAGCTACATTCTTATGTGATTATCATTTCTCCCTCTTCTAAAGTGATCTTGCTTATGAGCATGTTTTTGATATATTTTCTTAAAGAAGGAATCATTTGATAAGCATCAGAGAATGATAATCGAATGGTCAGTTCTTAGATCATCTCCTTGCACTTTGCATCTTTTAGATCTTTTCTAGACTTCTTCGGTTTCACTGGGTATGGAACCTTAGGTTTGTAAACTCGAACTGGAGTTTCAACATTCTGGAGGATCTCCTTAGTTTTTGAATTTGAGATCGACGGATCAATCGACCCATTAGGGATCGATCGATCTGAACTTACGAAAATCCCTGTCTTAATAGGATCGATCGATCTCAACATCTACATCTTTTATAGATTTTTCCAAACTTGCCTTTCTGCAGGTTTTTCAGTTCCTTTGACCAGAATTTCATCAGCTTTTTCTTTCACAACCAAAGACTTTCCACTTCTCAACATAAAAACATTCACAAAATCCTCTTTGGAACTTGAGTCAGATATCCTAGAAGGAAAACTTGGTGGTCTCTTCACAGCTTCGGCAGTTTGAACCGTTTGGGTATCCAAATGCTTGATATAAGAAGACAAGCTTTCAAATTTTTGATTCAAATCACCTTATATGCTATCTATCTTGACATTTAAGTTCCTCTCGGTTTGTTGCTGACCTTCTAGTATCCTTTTGAGCATAGCTTCCATCTTGTCCTCTTGCTGAGCTTGAGGTGGAGGTGCTTGTTGATAAACAGGCTGAGATTGCTGTTGAAAGCCGCCTGAATTGTAGTTTTGTACAAAGCTCACATTCTGGTTTCCTTGAAAACCATTCCCTCTAGCGTTTTGTACAAAATCCTTCTGGACAAAACCTTTGTTGAACCCTTGATTGTATCTTTGATTGAACATTCTTTGACCTTGGCTATTGATGTAGCTCACTTCTTCTTCTACAACTTAAGGTGATTGAAAGAGAAAAACAATCCACTTCAGTCTTCTCTACGTCTTCAGACAATCAAAACTATTTCTGATTCGGATTATTGAGAAGTTAAGTAAGAAGCATCTTTACTTCAAGTAGTTCTGAGGATTCTGAGTCAGATGATCCTCCCCTTTTATTCGAATTTGGACAATGGTTACTGCTACTCGCAGCTAAGTTGTCTATAAGCTGATATGCTTCATACACTGGCTTGGTCATAAAATCTCCATTACTAGCTATATCCAAAGAAAGCCGATATTGCTGCTCAATACCTCTATAAAAGTTGTTTAGAAGATTCAGCTAAGAAAATCCATGGTGAGGACAATCTCGAAGGTACTCATTGAATCTATCCCATGCTTCATAGAAAGACTCTAAAGGACCTTGATGAAACTGAGAAATCTGGTTTCTCATATTATTAGTCCTTGTGGGAGTGTAGAACTGATTCAAGAACTTGGATTTACAATCATCCCAAGTTTCTATGGAGTTAGGTGGTAAAGACTTTAGCCACTTTAGAGCTCTGTCCGCTAGAGAATGATTAAAGAGCTTACAATTCATAAAGTCTCGAGAGACTCCATTGAGCTGGAAAATGCTACATATATCCTCAAAATTGTCTATGTGATCTATGGGGTGCTCAGAATGAAGACCACAGAATTGACTCAGACGTATGATCTGAATGAGCTAGGACGGGAAATTATAATCCTGTCTCTGAGGTTGACGAGGATGTAGAGTATTCCTATTAGTAAGGAAAGCTTCAGGGTTGTTAAAGTCTCCAACGAGAACCCTGTCTTGTTGAGGTGGGTGATTGAAAGCCTTTTCTAAGGGGTCATATAGCAAAATGACTTCAGGTTCCATCTGATTACCATTACCACCTCTTTTAACTCTTTGTGGCACCTGATTGCCTAATTCTCCTCCTCCTATTGGATTGATAATTGCATTTTCTATCTCAGGTTGGGGAAGTGGGTTGTTGTTTAACCATGTTTCTACAACCGGGATCCGATGAATTAGAGGTGGGTCGTTCGGATCTTCGAGAAAGAACGGATTAGGAATGAGATCATCCCCCATCGTGCTGGAGGATTGAGAGTTCCTTCTCACCTTTTAGATTGAGCGTTCTAGATCCAAGAGTTCCTTGTTACCAGGGATAAGTAATTCCGTTGACTTGTTAGATCGTTGGATCATCAACCTGTAAAAAGGAAAATCAAGAATAAAGAAACGCGCTTAGTACTGTAAAAAAGAAAATTCTTAGTCTAAAATCTAAAAAAAACTTAAGAGGCACTATTGGTCCCCGGTAACGGTGCCAAAAACTTGATACACTCAGATTTTAACCCAAATATATTCACTGCAAGTGAACAGCAAACGCAATAGTATATGAGGGATCGAATCCACATAGACCAGAAAAGCACGACTCTCAATTTAAAATCGAACTAAGCTAAAAAAATATTGAAAATGGTGATTGTAATTGAGAAATGAAAACAACAATAAAATAAAAACGATTGTAAAACGATTAACGAAAATGCTAGGCAATAGAGAATTCCGCAGG
>OVBE01002875.1:0-28903 GCA_900406425.1 Iberis pinnata | reverse complement strand
GGATTTTTTCCGTCACGAATTTCCGTCACGAATTCCCTCTTTTTCTTGTAGTGTAAATGTCTGAATGGTAACAACAGATCAAACAGTATGGTTAAAAGGAATTAGCGGGACGGTGCGGTATAACTGCGGTTTTTGTAGAAAGCGAGATAAATGTGATTCATAAAAATAAGGGACGCATAACTGTTTTTGAATGGTAACAAATATTACATACGATGCAAAATTGTTTTTGAATAGTATAGTGTGAGTTTAGTTATGAAACAATTAGTGCTTTGTTTTAAGGTTTTAGATACTTTTAATTATTACATGTATATTATACTATTACAATTATTAATTTATTTTAGATACTTTTAATAAAAAATGTAAACAACAAAGTTGAACTCCCATACTTCTAAAAAATTTTAAAGCTTTAAAATGTTTGGAAAAATGTACCCACATCACAACCGTACCAAACTGAAAGTTTTACATTTTCTTTATTTTATTCGTAGTATCTTATGTAATTTTTTATTTTATCTTTTTAAATGTTATTATAGTTATGTTATTTTAAAAAATATTTATATCTTAACCACATTTGAACCATACTTCAACCGCACAATTTTAACTAATATATGACCACATCCTTTATTTTTTTAACCAAATGACTATTAACTTTTTGTACAAATCCACCCAGCTTTCTTTTTTATAAATTTCGTCCGGCAAATCATAATTTATGTTGAATGATGACTTTGTATGAATCCGTCCCACAAACGTCAAAATCCGCCCCGTTCCGCGTCTTCCATTCAGAGCTTTTAAACGAAATCATTTATATTTTCCAAATCAAAATAAATTTTGAGAACTAATTCGGTTTGGTACAGTTTGATAATCCGACCGATCCATAAACCGTAAAAATATTATTTTCTTCAAAATCGTAATTTTATACAAAAACTGTTTGTTTACAAATTTTTTGACTTTTTAATAAAATCAAAACCCGAACTATACCGGATTGAGATGACAAAAAAAACTATCTCAGATTGATTCTGATATCATGGTTTTTTGTAATTTTTTATTGTTCAAATTACTCAAAAATAAAACGAACCAAACCGGACCGATTTGTTTGACATGAATTACCAAACCTAGTTCTAGTTATCACCTAAAATTAATTAAATTAAACATCAGTTAAACGTAATACTTATGTTAGTTTAGGTTGAACAAAGAATTTGTTTATATACACTATATAGTAGTACATTTTGTTTATAGATTAAACAAATACATTACATGTATTAATAAACTAATAAAACGTAAATGTTATATGTATGGAAACTTGAAATATTAAATTTTAAGAAAATGCTCAACATAGTGCATGTTGAATTTGTTTAATATTGTTTCATATAGATATAGTGGAAGTTATTTTTAATGAGAATATTGAGTCACTCATAAGTATTAATTATCATTGTATTGATGATGAAGAAATTTGACCCAAAAAATAGATGATGAAGAAAATGCAAATTTTCACTCATTAGTTTTTGCACATATGCACAATACTTTGAATATATATATATATTCACTTTATATGCAACATTATGTTAACTTGATCCTTACCAAATTATCCGACAATCTATCAAACAATTCATTTTAAGTTATTTTCCAACTTTAAGAGAGAAAAATACTCGAAAAATGTATATTTGGTTAATATTGAAGATGTTATAAATTTTGGTTATTCTATAAAATTAAACCACGTAGCAGATAACTAAAGGTCTTACAAATATAATTATTCAAAACAGTATATGATAATTCTACAATCTATATTTGGCACACGTGAGTAAAACTTATTAGCTTAGAGTTTTTTTTAATATACATAAAGGTTTTACTTTTATTAATCATAATATAAGCTCAATTACAACTCGTAACCCAAATAATTAAACATGCCAAAACTTTAACAAACTCAAAAGCAAATTCAAAATTGGGTTTTCAAAAAATAAATCATGGTTCAGGCTGAAAAAAATCCCCTGAAACTCTAATCCACAAAAAAAAACCCTTCTGCAAGTGGCCTCTGTCGCTAGAGGCAAAATACACTGGAGATGACCACCAACGTTCTGACGATTTCTTAAGTGACGGTGACTGCCACCATCACCTTCATCTACCGATTCTACGGAGATTTAAGAGGAAGAAGGTTGTTGGTCATAAATTAACGCCACAACAGAAATTGAAAAGTAGAGAGTAGATTTCTGGTAGTTCTTGGAGGCGAGTCAGTCCACGCTTGGGTTTGGTTTGGCGGCAGGACACATCGTCGGTAGTCCCCGTACCTTTGCCTTGCCTAGCCACCCCGCTGTCCTCCTTCAAAAAGACCATGAGAGCCACATTGAGGTTCTCCTCCTCGGTTTCTTGCTGTTTTCCGTGCTAGGCGCTAGTGAGGAATCTGGCTGGAAACCATCACCGCCTAACTGCTACCCTCACGATATGAAGAGTCGATGAATCTGCATGTTGGGAAGAAGACGATGGCTTGGATCGTTGATGGAATCGAAGAAGAATGGACGAGCAACGCCGGCCCTTGATTCGTTTGCGTGCTCAGGGATCGCATACGGTCAAATGACAAACGCGGTGATCTCCATATGCTCTGCCGCTTTCGTTTCTCCATTCAAATCAACGATGAGAAAGAGAGATGAGAGAGAAGCAAAGAGAGTTTTAGTTTTGGGTTTTTTTGTCACCATTGGGACTACAACAGGCCGGCCCAATAGCATGTTCCTGCATAATAACAGACAATTTCTACATTATCGTAGGCACGAGGTTTCGATCTTGGGTGGGGTGGTGCTACATGCCTCATGTGAACTTATTAGCTTAGGGTTTTGAATTAAAATTTAGTTTTATTAACATTCTTGTTTGTGGACCATATATTATGAAATTTAAACTCCTACAAAAAAAAAAAAAAATTATTTACATATAGGCGCAACTAAAATTGTTTCTTTTTCGTGTTGACAAAAGAAATTGTGTCTTTTACGTCTTTTAATTAATATGTTTCACATCTGTTACTATATGATAAAAAAAATTTAAGAGGTAGGCCATGACATAATTGAAATTTTTAAATAAAGTGTCCTAATTTATTTAATGTCATGTGCTTCTCAATATTACATTTCAAGCTGTTATATTCCAATTTTCTCCAGCTTTATTTATTTGTCCTATTTATAACTATAAATTAATTTTCTCTCCTTTGTACCCTTTTAGTTTATTTCAATTATGGTAAAACCCAAATTCTACCAACCAAAAATCTAATTCAATATTTTACCTTTTTTACTTTTAGTTTATAGAGCTTGTTTCCAAAATCTCGTAATATACGGTAGTTTCAAAATTGACAAATATAGCAAAGACTAGAAATATATGCAACTTCTAATGGATAAGATACTATTGATGTTGATAAAATATCTCATATAGGAAGTTGTGAACTATTTTGAATAGTACTATGAATTAAAATATTATTCGTCAATTGAATTTGAGTTGAAAACTCATCATTTTATTATGGTATCAGAGTCCGAAACACATACTGCACATCAAACTAAAATCGACCCGCCTAAAAGTGTGCCGATCAATATTATCTAAAATCGGTTTTTCCTAAAATTAATCAAACCGATTTAAGCAAAAAATTAATAAGGTATTGTCAAAATTAATAGATGGTCATATTATTATCTCGAGAGAGATGTGAAATATATCACATCAAAATTACGAAAATTCTTATATAGTATATTAAAAAATATCCCTACTATTTAATTTTGAGTTGGAACTCATAATGTTTACATCTTGTCAATACATAATCCTTCGTTTTTATAACCTTAAATACATAATTTTTTCGTTTTTATTTGTTTGATGTTTTAACAATTTCACACATATTAAAAAAAAGTAATTAATTTTTGATCATTAAATATTTTTATTTAATAAATTATACACTTTTCCATGTAAATTTACCAATAGAAATCAAGGAATTCAAATACTAACATTTAATATTTATAGGACTTTGTAACTAACTAATAAAATATGTATTGAAAACTAAAAAAAATCAATTATTTTGAAACAAGAAAAAATGTCTAAAACGTCAATCAAATAAAAATAGAGAGAACATTACATAGAATTGAAACACCAATCTATGGCTTATATAAAATTCTTCAAAGTAGTCAAAATAAAACACACAAGATTAAAGCCATGTTTATTAAGAATTTGTAGTTAGGAATATATAGTAGTAGTGTCCCACACATTTGATCATATACTTAGTTCAACAAACATTATTTAGGTTCACTTAGTTATATGGCAGATATTAGTTCACATGAAATCATCAAATGAGATAAAGACAGGCATACAAAAGTGAGGCAAATTGTGCAAAAAGATGGCAATTTCGAAAATAACAAGTCAAAGAAAGGGTATAAAAGTAATTTAGAAGAAGATTTAGGGCAAAATTAGCATCAAATTGGATAAAAAGTCATAGCCGTCTCTTAGGTGGCTTCCCAACTGTCTAAGCTATTAAAAGCTTTCATTGGAGTAGTTGCATCTTCCCTCTATATTTTCCCATAAAGTTTAAATAGTTTTTGAGTTTTTAATCTTTATTTTTCTTTCTTTTTTTTAATCCTAATTTTTCTTTGACCTTGTCCAAAATTTCATTTTCTTTTCATGATGTAAAATTAAAATATAACTTATCGTGTAAATAATTTTTAAGTAGATATTCTCTCCGTATCAATTTGTTCGATGTTTAAAAAAATAATTATTTTTGATCATTAAATATTTTGATTTAATAAATTATAAAAAATTTCATGTAAATTTAAATATATTACCTTCGTATATTATTTGATTAAATAGTTTTTGAGTTTTTAATCTTTATTTTTCTTAATCCTAATTTTTCTTTGACCTTGTCCAAATTTTCATTTTCTTTTCATGATGTAAACTTAAACTATAACTTATTGTGTAAATATTTTTTTTTAAGAATATATTACTTTTTATCAATTTATTTGATATTTTAGAAATTTCACACATATTAAAAATAATAATTAATTTTAATTATTAAATATTTTGATTTAATAAATTATACACCTTTTCATGTAAATTAACCAATAGAAGTTAAGAAATTCAAATACTTTCATTTAATATTTGTGGAACTTTGTAACAAATTAATGAAATATGTATAGAGAAATGGAGAAAAAAATCAATCATTTTGATACAAAAAAAAATATCTAAAACATCAATCAAATTGATACGGAAGGAGTATATTTCTAGTGTAATGGAGTTTGAAAACAAATCTTGTTTCTTATATGATGGGTTAAACATAATGTTTCACTTATAAGTTACCATTAATACACTTGCATAAGTAAAGACAAAATTCGACTATAATTAGTATTTTAAATATATATATATATATATATATGGAAAATATTTTTTTATAGACACTTTTCAATTAATTATATAATAAAAAATATTATTATTAGTTGACATTTTTGTTAGCTATATCCTTCTAAGATATATTTGCAAAAATAATTAATACTATTAAAAAAAAAAGATTTTCGTCAAAAATGGTTAAATATCTACTTTTGTACTATATTCCATCATAATTAGATTATAAGAATATTTTTTTCTCTGCATTATAAATATTGGATTTTGTCGATTAAAAAATATACAATTTCTTTGTTTGAAAATCCTTATCCTTATTTGGTAGTACTAGTTTGAACAACTTATTTACTAAAATTATAATTATGTACAATTTCCTATATAAAAAATACAACAAATTTTGACTCCCTTTTTTTCCCATTAATAAATAATGTGACTACATTAAATTCTCAAACTTCCTCCAACTTTTCAGCCCATCCTCTTCTCCTCAACAATCAATCTCTCTCTCTCTCACTTAAACACAAATCTTCCACTTGACACTTTTTCTTCTCTACAAAATCTCTCATTTCTCTTCTCATTTCATCCTCACCAAAAAAAAAACACTCATCTAACAATACTACAATCTTCACACCATTCTGAATCAGATCGATCTCTACCATCTCCCAATCTCTCATTTCTTGGTCTTCCTGAATCTTCACCGTCCTGAATCAGGTCGATCACTACGATCTCCCAATCTAACGATGACCGATCCTAAAAACCAACATGTCCCGGTTCAAGTCACAAACTCGAACCAAAACAATCTCCCAAACTTTCTCTTATCAGTAAGACTCAAATATGTTAAACTTGGTTACCATTACTTAATCTCAAATGCTCTTTACATTCTCCTCTTACCTCTCTTAGCTGCAACAATAGCTAATCTCTCTTCCTTCACACTCAATGACATCTCTCTTCTCTACAATCATCTACGTTTTCACTTCCTCTCAGCCACATTAGCCACTATACTCTTAATCTCTTTATCAACAGCTTACTTCACAACAAGACCTCGTCGTATCTTTCTTCTTGACTTCTCATGTTACAAACCAGATCCTTCTTTAATATGTACTAGAGAAACATTCATGGACCGGTCACAACGTGTAGGTATATATATTTTATTTTTATTTTTTTATTTTTATTTTTATAATCAGGAAGTTCTAATCCAAAGCAAGGCCGGTCCGGAGCGAATCTAGTCGCACTTTTCTAATGTATGCACAATTGATAAAAATGGTTAAAAGATGAATATATATATATATATATATATATATATATATAATTTTTAAAAATGTGAAACTAACTATAAGCAAAAATTTACTATTTTTTTAATATGCAATGGGTGCATATGCATCCTCTATTGTAGGTGTAGCTTTGTCCCTGGTGTCGGTACCGGATAAAACCGGATGAAACATTGGTCTACAAACCCATAGTTTTTAAGTTTGTCTCATGTTTAATAGGCCAACAAAACTTAAAATTCTATATATATAAGTATATTTCTTAAAAAAATTATGGTAAAAAAAAAAAAATATATAATATATTAGTGTTAACTTTTAAAATTATGTTTTAAGAGGCTCAGGCTAAAGCTCGTAATCTTCTCATGCCCGAGCTCATATATGGTTTTGTCCCAAATGTTTCTCGAACTTGTAACTTTAATTTGTCAAAGATCTTTTCCGAGTGAGCTAACAACATTTGGTAATATCGTATGTGTAGGTATCTTTACAGAAGAGAATCTTGCATTTCAACAAAAGATTCTTGAAAGATCAGGTTTAGGACAAAAGACATATTTCCCTGAAGCATTACTTAGGGTACCACCAAATCCATGTATGCAAGAAGCAAGAAAAGAAGCAGAAACGGTTATGTTTGGAGCAATTGATTCGGTTCTAGAGAAAACCGGGATTAAACCGAAAGATATTGGAATACTTGTGGTGAATTGTAGTTTGTTTAATCCAACACCATCATTATCTGCAATGATTGTGAATAAGTATAAACTTAGAGGGAATATTTTGAGTTATAATCTTGGTGGAATGGGTTGTAGTGCTGGTCTTATCTCCATTGATCTTGCTAAACAACTTCTTCAGGTAAATTTTAAAAATTTTTAATTTCATTATTTTGATATACTTAATTAGATTATTGTTTTTTAAATTATCGGGTTTATTATTATAATTATTATTACTATTATTTTTTGGTAAGGTCCGGTTAAGTTTAATTAGTGCGAGTCAGGTCTCTCTGTTTCTTATTAATAGATTTTCTAGGTTTTTTTATTTTATTTTAAAAAGATAAATTTTTATGATTTTCTATGCATAATTAATGATAAGTAGATTTTTTAAAAAAATTAGTTAAAAATTACAATTTATTATGAAAAAATATTTAGTTATAAGAAATTGATATATTTATAGTTCAAAATATTAATATATTCTTAATTCGTGTGAAAATTTTAAAAAGTTTATTATTTGGAAATAGAGAGATATCAATTACCAATTTTCTAAACCTAAAAAATCATCCCTCAACTTCGAAATTATAGATTAATTTTTAACATGTATTTAAAAATAATTAATTATAAAACTTTAGATATCAATATCTTAAAAATCAGTAATAATTGAAAAAATTAATTATTTCTATCAAATTTTTTAAAAAAGTTACAATTTAATAGGCATTAATTACTACAAATTGCATGAAAAAAACTTATTTAACAATTAAAAATAGAAGGAATATTAAATTGGCTCCAACCTCGAAAACTTATATAGTTTCCGAAATTTCAGGTTTAAATTAGTTGTATTAAATGTTTGAAAACAAAATGAAAAATCTAGGTAAGACTTTTTCATATTCGGCGCTTTAATATTGAAAAGGCTAATAACGACAGCTCACGAATTTTAATGAAAATTAAATATTTTAGCAAAATAAAGAGATCTTTTTTATTTATTATTTCAATTATTTGTGTTTTAATTAGTCTCACTTATTAAGCATTTTACCAGCTAAGTTTGTGTTGGATTGAGTCATTATTGTGTGTTATTAATGGGACTGATTTGTTTAAAATCTATTTAATTTGGTTATTATTATTTTATATTGATTCAACTTTTTATATAATAAATTGTATAGAAAACATAAAGGTAGAAAAGTCACGTGTAAAAGTCAAAATTATGACATTGGCAGGTTGTGTTTTGTCTTTGGGTAGGTGGTAGTTGTGAAAATTGAAAAATCAATAAATTAATTTTGTGTTAATGACCATCGTTTTATTTTAATTTTATGTATATAATATATAAATTATCTATATATCCAACAATAAAAATTTAATTTATCACAACATATATTATGAATTTATGCGGAGTTCGTCTTTAGATTTTAAAAACCATAAGATAAAACAAAAAATATTAATCGATTTTTAAAAATAAAATTTTGAAAATGTACTAATTTTTAATATAAAATTTTGAAAATATAAAATGGATCGAAAGCTTGTGCTTACTCTGGTTGATCTTAGGACCGACCCTGAATTTATAAATACTTAATTATAATATATATTATTGAAATTATAGATCTTAGATTTACATAAACATATTTAATTTTTTAATTTATATAAATATGTACACACTTTAGAAACCAACGTGGTAGCACATGCTTGCAAGTTTCTTTCTTAATGATCTAAGTTGGTTAGAAAATTGAACAAATAGTTTTTTTAATTATAAGGTACAATAAATGTTAATTAGATTACTTGCACACAAATATATTATATGCAAAAGTGACATATCAAAACCTACATAAATTACAATAAAAACAATATTACTTTCTATCCATTGACATGGCCGGTTTTAAAATTTTGTAAAATCATAAATTATTTTAGAATTTAAAACCTATTTCTTATATAGTTTTTACGATTAATAACTCATAAAATCATACATATTATTGCAAAAAATTGGTAATTAACCAAATTCACTACTTTATTGGGAATTTCGGTTAAGTTTAGATATGGTTTAGAAATTTCTAAGGTCATAGATTATTTTTAGATTTTAAAACCATTTTTTATGGTTTTAAAATTCGGTAATTCATACGTATTATCTCAAAAAATTGGAAACCGAATCTATTGTTTTTTCAGAATATTTTGAAAACCGACCCGTTGATCATACTACAAACTATTTTCATAATTCTCACAAAAAAACAAGAATCTTATTTGAACTCAATACTTTTTCAGTTTTTTGAGTTTCATACTAATAATTTCTCTTTTTTATCAAATTATTACAATAATGCAGGTCCAACCAAACTCATATGCACTAGTTGTGAGCACAGAGAACATAACTTTGAATTGGTACTTAGGCAATGACCGTTCAATGCTTCTCTCAAACTGCATTTTCCGTATGGGAGGAGCCGCCGTACTTCTCTCAAACCGCTCCTCCGATCGCCGTCGCTCAAAATACCAACTTATCCACACGGTCCGTACTCACAAAGGAGCCGACGACAATGCATTTGGCTGTGTTTACCAACGAGAAGACAACAATAACAATAACAACAACAATATAGAAGAAACTGGCAAAGTCGGTGTTTCGCTATCGAAAAATCTAATGGCTATAGCTGGAGAAGCCCTGAAAACAAACATAACAACTCTTGGACCACTTGTTCTACCAATGTCCGAACAACTTCTCTTTTTCGCAACTTTAGTAGCGCGAAAAATCTTCAAAGTGAAGAAAATCAAACCATACATACCCGATTTCAAGCTAGCATTCGAGCACTTCTGCATCCATGCTGGAGGCAGAGCAGTGCTCGATGAGATCGAAAAGAATTTGGATTTATCAGAATGGCATATGGAACCATCAAGGATGACATTAAACAGGTTTGGTAATACTTCAAGTAGTTCACTTTGGTATGAACTTGCTTATAGTGAAGCTAAAGGAAGGATTAAAAGAGGAGATAGGACTTGGCAAATTGCATTTGGATCAGGATTTAAGTGTAATAGTGCAGTTTGGAAAGCTTTGAAAACTATTGATCCTATGAATGATAAGAAGAATCCATGGAGTGATGAGATTCATGAGTTTCCTATTGAAGTTCCTAGGATTACTCCTGTTTCATCTTCTTAGTTGTTTTTATTTTAATTTTTTTTGGAATTTGTTATGAATCTTATGATGTTATTAATGTACTTAATTATGTGATTTATATCTGTTGACAAAAAAAATTATGTGATTTATATCTATTGTTATCTCGATTTATTTTATTGGATTTTTCTTTTTTTTCAAATATTTATGGATCATTGTTATATAAGACACTAACTAAAGCTAGAAGAATTATAAGTTTTGATTCCTAAATTTTTTGAATGTCATATGTGTTATGAAAAATATCTTACATTAGAAACATTAAGAAACAAAACACTAATATATAAGAGATATAGAATAATTTATTCATTGTCAATTGATTTTGAGTTAAAAATTTATAATACGAACATGGTATCAAAGCACATTTTGATCCAAACCCAAATTAGTCTCGTCAGTCTTGTTTTAATGATTAAAAAAATCATTATATTGAAAGGGATATGAACCAACCACTAATAGCTAATTGGTTTTAAATGGAAAGCTCATGTTCATCTTGAAAATGAATGCAATATTCCGACAGCCATTTTCGAATAAAAAAGTAGTCATAAATTTTTTCTAATTAATTACTATGTAATTAGTTGAAAATTAGTCGAAAAATAACTATCTACATAACTTAATCGCTAAAGAGCAATGTTTAAAAATACAGGCAATACATCTGTATATATATGGTATATGTACGTTGTTCGGTTGGTCACTGTACCGCTCATTGTTCAAAAAATCAGCCTAGGTGGCCAGAACTACTTGACCGATGCGATTTTAGTAAAATCGGTGGAACAAATCGGTGCTACTCAGATTAATGCGATCAAATTGGTAACTCGACCAAATCGGTTATACTCAGAATTATGCCGTCAAATCAGCCGGTTATCTTTGGTTAACAGACTAGAAATTGGTAAGTCGGCCAAATCGGTAGCCATTTGAGAGAGAAAAAGAGACTAATGATGACCCTATTTACCAAGCTCAAAATGATGAACATAAAGATGATATTGGCTCAGATGAAGAGCATGATATTACAATTGATATGGATTTCGAACCTAATAACGAACATGTAGTGAATGTGGATGTCTTTTGCAAGATAAGAAGAGTAGATGTCTTTCTTTACGCTTTTAGTTTTTAGCTTATACATTTATGATTTCTTGAATAATTTTTAGAGTTTATGTTTGTGGTCTTTTAACCTTGTTAAACTATTATAAGTAAAATATTTCTGATATATATATATATATAAATGTTGCTAACGTCTATTCCTTCCTAGTCTCCAATTAATCTTTCTAGGCAATAGGCTTCTATTTAACGACAAGTGCTAGCGATTTTTTGAACCTTGGTACCATTTTTTAGAAAATGGGAGAAACTTACGTTTTCATCTGTACAGCCGATTATACAGCGCATAAATGAATAATACAGTCGTATATACGGCCGTATATACGTGCTTGATGTTAGTTGTGAATTTGATGGCGAATTGGTTCTAGACATAAATAGAGAAAATGAACAAAAAGAATAGAATTAAAAGTTTTATCTTTATATTCTATTAAAACTTAGTATTATTTTTAGAATTATTTGTCATAATTTATATTTTGGATATAATATATTTATATTTTGTATTTATATATTTTTTTATAAAAAATATCTACCATATATACCCTGTGTAAACATCTGCATATATATATATATATATAGATATTATATGATGTTTCGCCACCCTTAGCTGTAGCTGTATAGCGTATTTTAGAACATTGCTAAATAATCAAAAACAATGGAATATTTCAACAATCCCAAATGTTTTTGCTTTAATTAAACATAATAACACAAATTATAATACAAATCGATGCGACTGCAACGAAGATGCAAAGCACACACACACAAATGTTTAATACAAATACATTGATTTTTATTGGGAAGCTTTCTTAATATATACACAAAGCTTGTTACTTAGCAAACAAGACACATGGAAACTTGTTGAACACGAAACCTTTTTTTTTTAAATTCAAGCAGAGACAACAGCTTCTGAAACCCTTCCATTACCAGATTCTGCATTAACACTGTCATAGTAATCAACTAAAACTTTCCAACCAGATGGGCACATGAACCCATCTGGTGGATTCTCTTTCTTCTTCGCTAAGCCACGCATCTACAATTTACCAAAACATCCGTCAAAGTTTTCTTTTCAAAAATACCGTTAAAATGTTTTCTTCTGAAAAATAGTTATGGATTCGAACCTATTAGTATGAAACTTTTTTTTTCAAACCGACGCATTTTCTAACTGTTATTTGATTGTAGGGCATAGGTGTGGGCATTCAGTTTATTCGACTTTTTTTTGTCGAATTTATTCGATAGCTCAGTTCGGTTCGGTATTTGCTTTGTTAGGTTCGGTTTTTCAGTTTGAAGATCTTAATTACAAAAACACCCATCAAAGTTTTCTTTTCAAAAACACCGTTAAAATGTTTTTTTCCGAAAATACTACAAACATAAAAGTTGAATGAAACAGTTTAGAATTTAAAGTGGGTTATATGTATAAGACCAATTGTGATATACACTAGAATTCATAGTTATGGACTCGAACCTATTACTATGAACATTTTTTTCAAACCGACGCATTTTCTAACTGTTATTTGATTGTAGGGCGTAGGCGTGGGCATTCGGTTTATTCGACTTTTTTGGCTGAATTTATTTGATAGTTCAGTTTGATTCGGTTCGGCATTCGGTTTATTCGATTCGGTTTTTCATTCAAAAATCTTAATTTCATTCGAATTTTTCTGATTACTAGGTTAATTTTGGTTTGTTCAATTATTTTTTACAAGTCCGAGTCGGTTCGGTTTGGTTTGATTTGGTTCGGATAATTTAGTATAAAATAAAATTGTTGTCGAACCGAACCGAAAACCGAACTAAAAAAACAAAAAAAATTGCCGAATGAAACCGAATTAACCCAATTAACCAAACTAAATTCAGTTACCTTGGTTCCTGATATGAAGAGGAAGTCTTGAGATCTTGAAGGATCAAAGAAAGCCATTTTCCCTTGAGTTGTATCATATGCAGCAACCTAATCATAACCAAAATAAAATCAAATTCAATATAAAAACCCTAAAGAAAGATTGAGAGGAAATAGCAACAATTTGATTGTTTTTGAACCTTGAAAGGAAGAATGTTAAGACGTTCAAGTCCTGGTGCCATACTAAGAACTTTCTTGCCATGATCAGCATCATAAAGATCTCTCTTCTCTTTAGGATGGCTCATACCAGCTGGATCGCGACCAACAATATAGAAATTGGCTCCAGCATTGATCCTAGCTTTAGCATGCCATTGAACTTCAGTTGGACCAGCATAGTGCATTGGTGATGGGAAGATTGAAACTATAGTGGTTTCAGGATCAAGAACACCATCCTCAAGAACCTAATATTTAAAGTCCATTACAAAGAAAATTAAAGACTATATAATGGATAAAAAAAAGAGCATGAAATGATTTCTAAAGATTGTTTATGTAATTCTGTAAAACAAAAAAAATGATATAAAATTAAACATTTGTATGAGTGGCTAAATTTACCGAACCGAACCGAAATACTCGAAGTCGAATATGAAACCAAACCGAGCTATATAATGATCCAAATAGTATAAAAATTTCTTTATCAAATTACCCAAATTAATCCCCAATTTTTTTTAATAAAAACATTTAGTCACATATATAAAAGTTCATTAAATATACTAAAAGTATTGAAATATACTAAAAGTATATATTATTAACTAAAATTATTTAACTAATTTTATTTTATTTTTTTGTCATATTTTACCTTTGTCCAAATACAAATTGAACCATAATAATTTAAATTTTATCGAAGAATGACTAAATCATAAAACATGATATTTTCTAGAACCCGAATAAACGAAAAACAGAACAACCCAAATCAAAACTGAAATGAACCGATATAAATTTTGGGCATTCTCAAAAATACCACGAAAAAAAGTGTTTTCCAAAGACACCACACTCCTAATTATTCCAAAAATACCACAAATTTTCTTTTGTTCTAAGAATATCACAACTTTAAATAGTTTTAAAACTTTAAACTTATAAACCGTCAGACTAAACCTCACTCCCTTCAAAACTAAACTCTATTTAGTGAATCCAAACCCAAAAATTTAAATTGTAAACCTTTAAAGTTCATTTTTTATTTTTGTGGTATTTTTGAAACTTTTGGGAGTGTTCGATATTTCTAAAACTATTAGGAGTGTGGTATTTTTGAAATTTGAAATAGTTTTTTGTGGTAATTGAAAGAATTCCTCTATAAATTTTAATCGTATTCACTAAACTATCTAATGATAATTTTCTTGAAAGAAAAAGTAAGCCTCACCCCTTTCAAAACTAAACTTTAATTAGTGAATCCAAACCCCAAAATTTAAATCCTAGACCTTTAAATTTCATTTTCTTTTAATTTGTGGTATTTTTGAAACTTTTGAAAGTGTTCGGTATTTCTGAAACTATTAAGAGTGTGGTCTTTTTGAAATTTGAAGTAGCTTTCTGTGGCAATTGAAGGAATTCCTCTGTAAATTTTAATCGTATTCACTAAACTATCTAATGATAATTTTCTTGAAAGAAAAAGTAAACCTCACTCTCTTCAAAACTAAACTCTAATTAGTGAATTCAAACCCAAAAATTTAAATCTTAGACCTTTAAAGTTCATTGTTTTATTTTTGTGGTATTTTTGAAACTTTTGAAAGTGTTCGGTATTTCTGAAACTTTTATAAGTGTGGTATTTTTGAAATCTGAACTAGTTTTTTTTACTATTTGAAGGAATTCCTATATAAATTTTAATCGTATTCACTAAACTACCTAATGATAATTTTCTTGAAAGAAAAAGTAAATCTCACCCCCTTCAAAACTAAACTCTAATTAGTGAATCCAAACCCAAAAATTTTAATTCTAGATCTTTTAAAAAGTTCGTTTTTTTTTATTTTTTGTGTTATTTTTGAAACTTTTGAAAGTGTTCGCTGTCAGTATTTTTGAAACTTTTAGAAGTGTGGTATTTTCGAAATTTGAAGTAGTTTTTTTTACTATTTGAAGGAATTCCTCTGTAAATATTAATCGTATTCACTAAACTATCTAATGATAATTTTTTTGAAAGAAAAAGTAAACCTCACCCTCTTCAAAACTAAACTAAACTCTAATTACTGAATCCAAACCCAAAATTTTAAATTATATACCTTCTCATGTTGCATCATACGCCAACTAAGAGGTACATCATCAGCTTTAGTAAATCCACCAAGTGGATTCAACAACAAAACAGGATTTTTATAACCCATTTCAAGAAGTCTTTTACGGGTATCAGTCATAAGAAGTGCATGACCATTATGAACCGGGTTCCTTAACTGAAAGGCGAAAACCGCATCCGCATCTCTTCTTATGAACTCTTCTCGCAATTGTGATGGAGATAGACGAAACCGATCAAGACCATCATTGTATTTGATTGGCTCAAGAACTTGTAAATCACCTCCTATTAGCCAATCTCCGGATTTTGTGATGGCTTCTTCTGCATAAGGTAGACCAGGTGCAGTTGTTCCCCATGTTCTTGCTATGCGTTCTTCTTTTGGATGCTTGTAAATCTCAATGCTGGTGGTTCATATAAATCAATTAGAAAAGTTTGTTTGTTAAATTAAAACTCTTCAAAAATAGGGGAAAAATATTTGTAGAAAAACATTGATTATGAATTATACTAAATTATTAGGCCTGGTCATTTTAACCGAACCGAATAAATTGAATCGAATAAACCGAACTGAATAAACCAAACTGAATTTAGTTCGGTTCGGTTAGTTCGGTTCAATTCGGAACAAATTTTATTTACGTTCGGTTTTTGGTTCGGTTCGGCAACATTTTCTTTTTTTACTAAATTAACCGGACCGAACTTTCTGAACCGAAAAAACCAGAAAAAAAAACGAAAATAAACCGGAAAAACCGAAAAAACCGAAAAATTTAACCGAAATTAAAATTTTCGAACCGAACAAACCGAACTTCAAAAACGAAAAACCGAACCAAATAAACCGAATGCGGAACTGAACCGAACCGAATTTTAGTAAGGTTCAATTCGGCCCAAAAAAACCCGAAAAAACCGAAAACCGAACCAAATAAACCGAACTAACCGAATGCCCAACCCTAAAAACTATATTTGGAAGACAACACTAATATAAACCACTAAACTACAAGTCCAAAAATCAAAATTGATGAACTGAGTTTTTTTTTAAATCAAAAAGAGTTTGGGCCTTCGGTACTAGTCTTCAAATAGATTCGGGACCAGTTTTGCTAATATATGTTATATGACGTAAAGCATTCTTCCTACCGGGAATCAAACAATAGACACTATAAGAAGTGGCCAATTATTTAGAAGTTTGAATTTATTTTATTTTTTTGTCAACAACATTAATTATTAATTATGCAGTGTGATAAATTTGAATCTACTTAATATAAAGATAACACTTAACACAAGCTACAAAACTATAAAAAACACTAATTTTTATTAAAAATCATAAAATCATGATTGAGAAAATAAGGTTCTTAGAAATCGAGTTGTATTTTCAACAAATTCATAATACAATAATTAAACTTTTTATAAATTTATTTTATGAGACTTTAAAAATATATTAAAAAAAGAGAGATATTAAAAAGAAAACTCACTCGCTAAGAATGGCGATTGAGTTACCAACCGAGTCAACGAGTGTAACTCGGTCATAATCTCCGATACGATTCTTAATCTCATCATCAATCGATAGTACAATCGGAACCGACATGTTGACGACAGAGCCATCTTCAAGTCGAATCGAATTAAAATGAAGTGTTTGGAGGAACTCAGATTGTCTCATAAATCCACCAAGTGGACTAGCCCAACCTTCACTAAGTACATGTATCCATTCCAGATCTACACGATTCAATCGAATCTTCACCGGAATTTTCTCCGCTTCGAATTTCATCAAACGTCGCTTTGATTCATCGACTACGAGATCTATTAGTTTTCCTCCGTCTGGCTCGATTAGACCTGATTTAACGGCGATTGAAGTAGATCGGCGACGGAGAGAGATGATTGAGGAGGTGGATTTAGTGATGTTATGAGAAATACGGTGGTTGAGAATCGGTGAAGTTCGGAAATGAGAATCGGAGAAGACGGTGGCGATTGAGAAAGACATTGAAAGTTTAAAACTGATTTTGATTTTTGATTTTTTTGGGGATGATTAAGTTTAATTAAGATACTAATTAATGACCATTGGGTTAGTGATTAGTTAGGGTCATATATTATTTTTAATTTTTTATATATAATTATAAAGTGTTTTGATTCTAATCTTTTTACCTAACAAATCAAACTCTCAATTACTTTATTTATTAGATATTTGTAAAATAGATCAATAACAACAATTTAATTTTTTATATAATTAATAAAGAGTTTTGATTCTAATCTTTTTAACTAACTAATGAAACTCTCAGTTAGTTTATTTATTGGGTTTTTTAAAATAGATCAATAACAACAATTTAATTTTATATATTTATTTATTACAATTAATTATCTAAAATATAATCAAAATAAGAGTTAAAATCTATGAAAATTCCGATATATCATACTTTTATAGCAAGTTATCACAATTAATATAATAAAGAGTTATTAGATGTTTATTGATTTATCACAAAAACTTATTATTCGTTGTTCAAAATCATCGAATAACTTAATTATTAAAATTGTAATATTTTCTTCTTCTTTTTTTCTTGCGTCAAATGTATTTATTCATAAAAGATTATTGTTTATATGCATAAATAATTTTGGAGAAATAACGTTATTTATAGACAACTCCAAACTATTAGATAAAACTAATTTAGCCAAATAATCAGCGCATATATTATGACTTCTTGGTCGGAAATGGACCGTAAAAGTTGAAAGTTTTCATGACTAGTAGTGAAAGGTTCGAATGTAGTGATCAAGTCGAAGATGCTGTTTATGCGCATTAACAATAGTGATGATATTGCAGTTGTCTCCTTCGAAGATTACGTTTGAAAATCCAAATTCTGAAACGCATTGTGTAGTTCAAAAAAGTGCCGTTAATACTGCTTCATCTATTGTATGACGACTAGAATAGCAACGGTATCTATGGCGAAGTACCCGACCACTTGCGTCTCTTAATATCCACCCAATACTTGATATTAAAAATATAATACTTTTCAAAAAATAATAACTTTGCAATTTTGTAGTTAAAAAAAATGATTCAAAAATTTAGATGAATAATAATTAAATCATCATCACTTTAGTATCAATTATTCAATAAATTAAAAAAATTGAATGAGTGGATAACGAATGGACATTGGTCTAATACTTGATGTGTCAAGTAGCACCTAATTGTTATTTGATTAATCCATGTAAAGGACATTTAAACAACTGTAAACATTACTATATTATAATGAATAAAGACAAGATTAGTTGTGACAAATATTATTTTTTTATAAACTAATGAAATGGGATATTTTTCCTCCCATCAAGATTAATATAACTATTTTTCTAAAACAAAGTTTTTAGTTCTTGTGGCAAATGACTCATAACTGTAAGTTTCGTTTTATGAGTTCGAATCCCGGTTACTGTCAATTAATATAGGATAAATTTCGATGGTCTTTCTGGTAGGGCCGGTCCTGAGATTTAAAAAATTTGCAAAAGCCGCAATCTACAACGAAAAATAAGCCGAAGTTTTATAATTTTTCAAAAAAAAGCCGTTTTTCTTAAACAAAAATTTTAAACTAAAAAGGAACCGCAAACTCATGTTTGCTCTGCTTGTGCTCAAAACCGGTTTTGCTTTCTGGATATCTTCGGCGACCGTGGACGATTTGGATTTAGACGTAATCCTATGAAATTCTAAATACTAGAATCATAAAAAAAAAATATATATATATATATATATATATATATATAACTATTTTTGTAAAGTTTTGGGATACACGTTTCGATTTATAAGGTGGTTACCAAGTTATTAGCTTTGGCTTTGATCCAATAGGATTAAACTTTAAATTTTATATATATTTTTTTTGTTCTATGCAAAAAAAAAGCGTTAATAATGACTATAATTAATAGTACTAATTCTTGAGTTGACACGTTGGTTTTTTCATAAGTTCCCGCGTTTTTGCCACGTCATCGAGACAGTTAAATCAGTTAAATGTTTCAGAGTTTGTTTGACCATTACAGGCCCAATGATTTTATGTACTATTCTCCCTAATGGGCTTTATTAATTTTATATTTGGCCCATTTTTTCCTTCTTTAAATTGATTTCAAATCCATTAGAACATCACAATTTATAACTTTGTTGTTTCCAATTGTTGCGAAATATGGAATTTGGAATTTTATATCGTATATATTTGTCCTCAAAATTTTACTCATTTTTAGATGGTAGTGGTGTTGGGAATGTCCTGAAATCTTTTTGTGCTTACTCTAAATAAAGTTGTAGTGTCAAGGTTTGACAATTATATAATATTAGGTGGTTATAATGTTTTGCTAGAGGCCGTTTATAATCTATGGTTTATGAATCCATTGCTAATATTATATAATCGTACAGGGTACACACCTAAGCAAATTGGATCATATAAATGTGTTGGATTAAAATATATGTTATATGTAATATATACATCTATTTTATCTATGCATTTAATTAAATTAAAGCTAATAAGATTATATGTATATATAATGTGTTATATATATTATATATGTTAACGTACATAATCATAATCACATTAATTTGAGACTGGGCTTAGCGTAGCCCATTACGTCCATTACGTTAATTAATACCATATATGC
The DNA here is from genome assembly GCA_900406425.1 of Iberis pinnata. NCBI lineage: Eukaryota > Viridiplantae > Streptophyta > Magnoliopsida > Brassicales > Brassicaceae > Iberis > Iberis pinnata. The sequence continues at coordinate 8,676 of OVBE01002875.1, read as the reverse complement.
TTATATATATGTTTTTGTTCGAAAGTTAATTTTGATTAACCGTAAAAAAACAAAAAACTCTAGAGAGAGAAAAAGGTAGCGACGAATAGTTCGTCTTGACGGTTTCTAAGATTTGATCTCGGTGGTACTAGCATACTGTTTCGATCCGTTTTGTGTGCGTGTGGATACCGGTAGAGGCACGACACTTGGAGTGCTCAAAAACCTTAGACTAATTCAGTTAGTGTTCCGCTGCAGAATATCCAGGTATATTCAAATCTCTGTATTCTAGATTTATTTCAATATTTGCACGAATCCTGGCAGTTAGATTCGTAATTAGAATTTATAAAGCGTTATAAATTGTTACGAATTCCAACAAGTGGTAGGGTTGGGCATTCGGTTAGTTCGGTTTATCGGTTTGATTTTCAGTTTTTTTTTTTTTTGCCGAATTGATCCGAACTAAAATTTGGTTTGGTTCGGTTCGACATTCGGCTGATTCGGTTTGGTTTTCTAGTATATGAACTAATAGCCAATAAAAAGTATATGAAAGACAACAATAAAATAATTTATTTATTAGTCTATAAGTCTGCCGAAAGAATAGCTAGAATATATCTTATTTTTTCATCGAAACTGTTTCAATTTCCTATATTTGCGATAATGTGTGAAACCAGAGTATGTATGAAGGTTTCTCTCGTTCTATTATTAAGCCAATTGGCTGGTATTTATACATATGATTATACCTAGAAAAGTGCATTAATAAAAAACTAATCTAACTTTAATTACATATGTCGATATATACATTCACACCCGCCTCCTCAAGATGGAGCATGTAAATCACAAATGCCCATCTTGGACTTGAAATAAGCAAAGTCGGCACTGCTTAGAGATTTCGTCAAGATATCGGCGAGTTGAGTCTTGGTGTTGACATGTTTAGTTGCGATGATACCTTGTTGAACTGCATCTCTGACCAAGTGACAATCGAGTTCCACATGTTTCGTTCTCTTATGAAAAACCGGGTTAGCAGCAATATGAATCGCAGCTTGACCGTCACACATCATCTCAATAGGTGAAGAGGTGTAAATTCCGAGAGCTAAGAATGCATGTTTGATCCAAATGAGCTCGCGGACAGTATATTGCATTGCTCGATACTCGGCTTCGGCGGAAGAACCAGACATGGTTTGTTGCTTCTTAATTTTTCAAGAGATAGGTGATTAACCTAATTGTATGAAATAACCGGAGAGACAACGACGTGTAATAGGACAACCGGCCCAATCGGAATCACACCAAGCCTTAACAATTAAAGGAGAATCACATATTGGTTGTTGTATTGGTTCTATACTCGTAAACTCTTTTGATATTAATATATTTGAATCGTGGAAAAAAAATAATAAACTCAAAACATATTAACTTATAAAACAATGTTCTAAGTTCAAATATCTCGAATTTACTTCATATAAGATGTAAATTACCATATTTTTGATCGACCACCACTATTATACCATTATTAAAATGATTTCCCTATTAAATATTTAAACTCATAACTTCTAAATGCACAATACACAAAAAAAAAAATCCACTAAACCACAAGATATATGACTTCATAGTTAACAACAGAATTCTTATGCTCTACTTAATTTATATTTTCTATAAATTAATATTCGATAAATTAATGTTAATAAACTATATTGATTTTAAATTTAGGTTTTATCTTATTAATTTTGTTGTAAAACTATAGAAGAACAATAGTACAATCAATCAAAAGTAGCAATTTGCTGTTTCCTTGGGTTAATTTTTAGTTTGGTTTAATTTAGATAATATCAATTTGAGAAGAAGGGAAAAAAGTAAGTAAAAGTCTCTTTGGAACACATCAAAACTTGGTCCCTACAACAAGACAATGATAACTTTTATCATCTCCAATAAAATAAGAAAAAAAATTCATGCATTATAAGATCTTCTTTTTATCTTGGTTTTATGCTTTTCATAACAATAATTTCAATGCAACTGATAATTCTTTTTGAATACCTTTATTGAAAATGATACATCAAATCCTTTCACTATAGTGCATCTTCACACATGACCCAAGAAAAAAAGAAAAAAAACATTAATAAGCAATTCTCTATTACTAAATCCAAAAAATATCTGTTCATGGGTCCTATAATTATGTGCTTAATAATGTACTTAATTTTTATATAGAAGAAAAAAACACTAGGAACCGGAGCTTCTAATTCTGGTGGTAAAGAGCTCACAGCTCTGATTCTGCCAGTTGGATTTGAATTTCAGTCACCGTCAATTAAAATGAAATAAATTTTGGCGGTCCTTATGAATACCCTCGGCGACTGTGAACGTTTTGGGTTTAGTCAGAGTTCTTCGAAACCGGATACCAGGATCATAAAAAAAAGTATGCTTCTTCTTTGCATTTTAGACTTTTTTTGTCAAATAGTTTGCGAACTAATTTTTGTGTATCAAATATTTACTTAAGTTATAATAAAATTTAGAAAGTCATTTTTATTATACAGATATTATAAAACTAAGCTAAAATCAAAGATATTGTCTGAATACATTTGTACATCATCCTAGCAGATCATTCAAACTATCATATAAACTCCATCCATTTTTATTTAAAATTTTTCTTTTATTTTTTTATTGTGAGTGATACTTTTCAATTTTATGTAAAATTTAAATTTATATAGATTCTTTACTAATCATATATTGCAGTATGATTTTTCATTAATTAAAATAATTATCGTTAATGATCTTTCAATAAAAAATAGACTAAATAAAAATTTATATATTAGATTAATCAGTTGCAAAAAAATTTAAACATCAACTAATATGAAAATAATATATATTTTTTGCTAAAGAGTACTAATCATACTTTTGAATATACATACAAAAGTATATACACCTAACATATAATTTATTGTATGTTACTCTCTCTGGTTCAAATAATTTTTAATTTAAGGAAAATGCACACAAATAAAAAAAAATTACAAATTTTTATACAAATTTTTTTGTTTAGATAAATTTTTTTAACTAATACTAATTCAACCAATAGTAAAACATTATGCATAATATGAAAAATAGTAAACAACAAATATAATTATTTTTGTGCATAGATAGATGTGAACAACAATGATACTGAAATAATTTTTTTCTTCTAAAACTACAATCTTTTTGAAACAAATAAGTATAATTTGTTCGATAATTGAGTAAAAACTACTTAACCACATTCATAGAAAATATTGATTGAATTAGTGAATTATAAAGTTATTGCCTTAAATCCTAAACTTTACTCACAATTTCACAAGCAGGACCGGTCCTAAGATTTTAAAATCTTCTAAAGAACGCAATCTACAATGGGAAAATATGCCAAAATTGTACAATTTTTTTAAAAATGGACCGTTTTCTTAACTAATTTTTTTTTTTTTAAATGGCCGCAAACGCATGCTTACTCTGATGGACTCAGGACCAGCTCTGTTCATAAGAATTAATATTTTCTTGACATGTAAAGATCAAGAAAGGAGAATCTTTAGAACTCTTGTAAGAAAAATTTCAAAAGGTAAACACTAAACAAGTCATGTCTTTGATTTACAATTCATCACATGTACTAATACAATACTGTTTCTCAAAGACAACTATACGACAAAGCATGAATTTATTCTTACCATTTGATTATATATTTTTTTAAAAAAATTTTGGCACTTTCATTTTAATTTTTTTACTTTAAATAATGTTTAGATGATTATTCAGTCTTTTTATGGAACTTGTTCAAAGTTTTGGAAACAGAAGTGCACTTTGTGATGCTTTTAACAACAAAAGCAAAAAATAGGACTAATATAACAGAGCCTCTATAAAGTAACTTGTAATAAAATTTATTTTACTTTTTTTTTTTACTGGTTCTTATATAATTTGCTTTTCAAAATCACAATATTATGTGTCAAAAAAAAAAGTTTACAATATTCCAAACCTATGCATGTTTCTATAATTTCTTTATATTTGGTAATTTCAACCAAGTATTCCCTCAGGTTTTGTTTTAATTGTCATTTTAGAGTTTTGTTTTTTTCGAATTAATTTTCTTTTTAGGTTTTATATAAGAAAATAAAATAAGTTTAATTTTTCTAACTAATAGAATAATTGCAGTAAAATCGGGACTTCTAACTTTGGTGGTAAAGAGCTCGCGGCTGTGAGTTCTGCCACCTAGGTTCGAATCTCGGTCACCGTCAACTAAAATGAGGTGAATTTCGGCGGTCCTCCTAGATATCCTCAGCTACTGCAGATGCTTTGGGTCTAGTCGGAGTCCTTCAGGATGCCGAATACTAATGTCATAAAAATAATAATAATAATAATTGCAATAATTTTTTATTGCTTCGTTTAGAATACTTAATGTTATTTTTGTGCAAAAATATAAATTTCTTAGTATGCGTTAAATAAACTTAAACAACAGTTATTTCAAAACCGATGAAATATAAAATTATAAAGAAAATTTTGATTATAAATATTTAAATTTGTAGTAAATTTGGTTTGGAAAACTGTGTGGAGAGAGTTTTTTTAAAAAAGTTCAGCTATTTAACAAATAAAAGTAATTTGTAATAAACACAATAGTTACCTTTTTTTTGTTAATCTTTAAAAGCAAAAGCTAAAGGTGAGTGACACAAAAGCTATAGTGGCAGATTTGCAGATTATACACCGTTTAAGGCCAACTCTGACATCGTTTAAATTATTTTAACCATCTCCATTTACTTTTTTTACCTCTTCTTTTCAATTTCAGTTCACACTATAATTTCACTAGTATTATGATTTAAATTCAAAATTTGCAAATATAAAAGCTTTGCTAATAGCAAAAATCAAATAATCAAATGGAATTAGTTTTGGTTTGTAATGGCATTTTTAATATCTATATGCTACATGTTTTTTTTTGTCAACATTTACAAAAAATTACAAACCGGAGATTTGATTAGGGTTTGGGCAATAGGTTAACCATTCAGTTTCAGTTCGGTTATACTCGATTACGATTATAATGATCAAGATAATATAGTATCCAATCGGTTATATTAAAGATTTCGATTTCGATCAGTTCAGTTCAGATATATAGTGTTTTGGTTCAGTTTGGTTAGTAACTAATTACTAGCAAAAAAAATAAAACTGAATAAAGACTGATGAAAAACCGAAAATAACTGATTGCTAACAGAAAATAACTGATTAAAAACTAATTAAAAATCGAATAACCAAGAGAGAATAAAAATTCGTAACTTAGAACTATCAAGTATTCAAGTTATAATAGCAAAAACAACTAAAAGTCCAACCTTAAATCAAACATAATAATCTATAGAAAAACCAGAAGCATTTCATTGTGACCAAAGCATTTCACTCCCAATAATATTATATATTTTGGGTATTTAGTTATCCATTGGTTATTGATTAGTAACCGAAACCGAATTGAAACCAGTAGATAGTACAATTAGAATCCGAATTAATAATTTTTGAGGTATCCAAATCCGAATAGAAATCAAATATTTGGAGGTAAATCTGATCTTTCATGCTCATGGTCAGCCAAAGTGGATGGTACCACTAAGCTACAAAAACTCATCACATGCTACATGTTCTAATCGAATTAGATTACATGTTATTGTATTTTTCACTTGTCACTCGTTATTTTTTTGTCATAATTAAATTGATAAAACATAATCCATAAACAATTGTAATATTGCGAAGAAATGCAACTATATATAATCAAAATTTAGTGAAGAAAAGTGTGAAAATGAACATTGATCAAGATCATTTCTTCAATAATCACTTAAATTTATATGAAATTTATTGTTAGATGATCCAATGTCGTGACTAGGATTATAAAGACTTAAGGCGATTTAGAAAATATGGATCCCTAAATATTAATTAAAAATAAACAACATTACATATCNAAAAAAAACAACAAAATATATAGAATATATATATATATATATATATATATATATATATATATATATATATGTGTGATAAAAGTTTATTCTAAAAAGATGAAGACACGATTATTTTTTCTTTTTTTACACTAAATTTTTTACTAAATTTTCATATTTAATGTTTTGTACAAGTTCTCATTATATATATATGATGACTAAACCATTCAATTTTTCTTGTGACATAGTTGATCGTATATAAGATTTCATCGGTTATAATTTTGAAAAACTTCTTATAGTAGAGTCAAATGAAACCGGAATTCTCAACTATATTTTGAAAAACGTTTTTGGTAAACAAACTTTCATTCATTTTAAAAGATTCAACACTTCAACCGGTCTCTTGTATTTTTTTAGCAAAACTTATGTCATAACTGTTAGTTTGGAAAAAAAATTATTTCCAATATTATATGAATAGTCTTAATGCTTCAAAGATGTTTCAAGATTAGTATAAGATGTGGTCAAATTATCATCATTTACGAATTTTAATTTCTCCATATCATATAGATAACCAAATGTATCTTCATATTTTTGAAACTACTCAAATTTTTCTCTAGAGAAAAGAGAATTTAGTCTATATTTTGGATGAAATAAGTAATGCTAAAGATTTTATGTGAAAACAAAAATATAATTTCATCAATTGTCTATATTTTTTACCATTATGTTATGTGAGGTATTTAACATCGAACCTCAAAATTTTTTTGATGTATTTACGGGGTCTGAGATGATTTTTTTTATTATATAACATTAGGCACGTCTATGAGATTATCATAAATTCTTTTATGTGTTAATACTATTTGAAGATTTAACTTATTATAGGATATTTTTTGTCACCAACATTCATTTTACATTATGTTATGTTTGAAATTACGTGGTAACACATATAAATGACACTAACAAAATTAAACAACTATACTATAAGTTCTAATTTTTAAAAATATAGGATTATATATATGTTAATTTCACTCCAACTCCCAAGATTTATGGTGCTTGTCAAGTGTAAACTTTAGAAGAAACAATAAGAAATTTAAGACACACATAAAGAGATTTAGAATTTCCCCCAAAGTTTGCTTTAATCCTAGATTAAATGTCTATTTTGTCGTTTTTCAAAATCATAAAACTATAATTCTAAATCAAACCATTTTAATAAACAAGAATGTGCATTGGTTTTTATAATCATAAATAACATGCTTAATTTTTTATATATAATCACTCTCCTAACAAATTAAACAAACACATGTGCAATTCTTACAAATACTAGGATGTAGATTTTTTTTTTTAAATGCTAAAAACGTATATAAGTTAAGATATTGTCAGGCGTGAGTATTGTCAAATGAAAACTTTATATAAATAACTAATTCCTATGTTTTTTTTTGTATATATTAAATTCACTAAACTAAAATAGGGTTTGTTGACAAAAATAAGTTTTTTATAAAAAAAATTTAACAATGATTAAAAAGTCACACGCGTGCATTGAGCATGATAGTACCCTCTTTGAAAATCAAGCCAAGATTGTGCTTTTTTATTTTTGAGCATCACATAGTTGAAAGAGAGTGTTTCTTGAAAATCATTTACATGTCGGAAAGCAAGAGTTGAGTCCATTTGTATTGTTAAGTTGGGAACTTTAGAATATGGGGTATTTATTTGCAAGTGGCGGCAGCGATTAAAATTGTGTTCGTTTGTCAATCGTTGGTCCAACGACTAATCGCAGCGATCAGTCGTTGTGACCAATGATTAAAAATTTTGGCAGTCAATTTTTTTAACGTTTTGAAATAGATTCAGCAATTAGTTGCAGCGATTACTCGCATAGATTAGCAAACGAACATAAAATAAAAATAATTAAAAGTAAAGTTTCTGAACCCTGATCAGTTCAACACCTAACCAATGTTTTTTCTTTTTAAGAATTGGGGACCGAGGCTTTTATTTTTTTCTCAGGGTGAATAATACTGTCGAACAGTCCACTCACCAAATTTTATAATGGGACTAAAACGTGACACAATTTTCGAATGGCCAAATAAAAATGATTTTGTGATTTTTCATTTAAAAAAAATCAATACATAGTTTGGACCAACATAGCAATTTTTCCTCATGAAGTACAATAATGTAATCTTTGGCATATATATATATATATATATATATATATATATATATATAAGATAAAACCATTCAACAAAATAAAAGTGAATCATTTTCCTAAAATACATGATTACTATGTTTAATGACACTTAATCTATAATATGAATAGTTCTTCTTGTTCTTTCAATCTTCATCTTTCTCCTTGAAATGCTTTATCTCTTGATATTTTGTTGTGTTTTGTTTTGTTTAGTAATTAAATAGTAGGAAAAAAACATCACAAAGTAGACGAAAAGAAGTAATGTTTTACCCAATATTGAGTTATTTTTAAAGGAAACTGTAGACCAAAAGAAGTTATTTCGATTAGAGAATGTATTCTTGTTGGAGTGGGTTTGTGAGAGTTATTTAAACCGTTCAAAGAATTTTTTAAGCGTCTTTTGCTTGGTTTGTCTTAATTACCGAAGGTGTTTGTGTCTGCCGAGTTTAGTATAGTTTTTCGTTTCCTAGAATTTCAGATAAAGTTTCGATTTATAATTTTGTAATGTTTCTGTTTAAATCAATAAAGAACACAAAAAAGGAAATTGTGGAAACAAATGCAAAACATAAGATTTGTAAAATTTATCGTTAAAACCCTAGCCGTTCTCTCTGGTTCAAATATCGAGGAGATTTCATCGGC